>PVLA01005976.1:0-133706 GCA_004027455.1 Hydrochoerus hydrochaeris
ATACCATGCATAGTATCTGACCATAGTGCACTGAAATTGGAAATTAATGGCAAAAGAAATTGTAAAACCTGCATAAATATATGGAAATTAAATAACAGCCTTTTGAACAACCAGTGGGCTACAGATAAAATTAAAGAAAAAATAAAACAATACCTACAATTCAAGAAAATATAGAAACAACATACAGTAATCTGTGGGATGCAATAAAAGCAGTCTTAAGAGGGAAATATATAGCAATAAAATGTGGTATCAAGAAAACAGAAGGAGCACAAATAACCTAATGTTCCATCTCAATCGTCCAGAAAAAGTAGAGCAAACTAAACCCAAATCTCATAGAAGAGAGGAAATTGTAAAGATTAGAGCAGAAATCAATGCAATCAAAACTAAAAAAAAAAAACAATACAAAGAATTAATGAATCAAAAAGCTGTTTTTTTGAGAGAATCAACAAAATTGACAAACCCCTAGGTAATCATATCAAGAGAAAGAAAGAAAAAACCCAAATTCATGCAATAAGAACTGAAAAGGGAGAAATTATTACAGATCCCATGAAAATTCAAAAGATCATGAATACCTACTTTGAAAATCTCTACTCACATAGATTGGAAAACACAGAGGAAATGGACAGATTTCTAGAAACATATGAACTATCAAAGCTCAACCAAGAAGATATAGCAATTTTGAACAACCCAATATCAACTATTGAAATTGAAAATTTAATTAAAAACTTACCAACATAGAAAAGTCCAGGTCCTGATGGATTCACAGCTGAATTCTGCAAGTAATTTAGAGAAGATTTGATGCCAGTACTCCTTAAACTCTTGAACGAAATTGAGAAAAAAGCAATCCTCCCTAAATCATTCCTGGAGGCAAGTATTAATCTGATACCAAAATGAGAGAAAGATGCAATCAAAAAAGAGAACTATAGGCCAATCTCACTAAGGAACTTTGATGCAAAGATGCTCAACAAAATACTGGCAAACAGAATGCACCAAATCATCACGAAGATTATACATCATCACCAAGTGGAGTTCATTCCAGGAATTCAGGGATGGTTTAACATATGAAAATCAATAAACGTAATACACCACATCAACAGAGCCAAAAGTAAAAACCACATGGTCATCTCAACAGATGCAGAAAAACGTTTTGACACAGTCCAACATATGTCAATGATAAAAACCCTTCAGAAACTCAGAATGCAAGGCGTCTACCTCAACCTTCTAAAGGCCATCTATGACAAACCAACAGCCAACATTGTACTAAATGGACAAAAACTGAAAGCTTTCACTTTAAAATCAGGAAACAAGAGAAGGATATCCGCTCTCAGCACTCCTTTTCAAAATAGTTCTGGAAACACTAGCCAGGGCAAGCAGACAAGAGAGAGAAATAAAAGGAGTAAAGATAGGAAAGGAAGAAGTTAAATTATCACTATTTGCAGATGACATGATACTCTATATAGAAGACCCAAAAAACTCCATTAAAAGACTTCTAGAGGTAATAAACAAGTTCAGTAGTGTAGCTGGATACAAATTCATTGCTCAAAACTCAATAGCATTCCTGTACACAAACAAAAAACTCACCAAGAGAGAAATTATGGAAATATCGCTCCTTACAATAACATCTAAAAAAATGAAACACTTAGGAATCAACCTAACTGAAAATGTAAAGGACTTATATGCTGAAAATTATACTATGCTGAAAAAGGGGATTGAAGAGGATATTAGAAAATGGAAGGGTATTCCTTGCTTTTGGTTAGGAAGAATCAACACTGTGAAAATGGCAATACTCCCAAAACTGTTAAACAGATTTAATGCAATCCCAATCAAAATACCATGGACATACCTCACAGATCTAGAGAAAACAATCCTAAAATTCGTTTGGAAACAGAAGACACCTAGAATAGCAAAGGCAATTCTAGGTAACAAAAGCAAGGCAGGAGGCATCTCAATTCCTGACTTGAAACAGTACTATAAAGCCACAGTGATAAAGTCAGCATGGTAGTGGCAAAGAAATAGACCTGAGGATCAATGGAACAGATTAGAAGATGCAAGCACAGCAACAAAGACACTCAGCCACGTGATATTTGACAAAGGGGCTAAATATGTCCACTGGAAGAAGGACAGTCTCTTTCATAAATGGTGTTGGAGAAATTGGCACTCTACATGCCGAAGACTGAAACTAGATCCATGCTTATCACCATGCACAAAACTAAAGTCTAAATGGATCAATGACCTCAATATTAAAACAGAAACACTAAATCTACTGGAAGACAAGGTAGGTAGAAAACTTGGAGACATAGGGTAGGCAGAGAATTCATGAACCAAACGCAAACTGCATGGGAAACACTTCAAAGAATCGACAAATGGGATCTCACATTATTGAAAAGTTTTTGCACTTCAAAGGAAATCACCAACAGAGTGAAAAGAAAACCAACAGAGTGGGAAAGAATTTTAACCAGCAACCCCTCAGACAAAGGACTTGTGTCCAGAATATATAACGAATTGAAAAACATCAATCCCTCCAAATATCAAAGACACTCTCCAAAAATGGGCATCTGTGATGAACACACAGTTCTCAGAGAAAGATATACAAATGGCAAATAAATACATGAAGAAATGTTCGCCATCACTGGTAATTCGAGAAATGCAAATTAAAACAGCATTGAGATTCCACCTTACTCTGGAAAGAAAAGCTGCCATCCAGAAATCAACTGATAGCAAATGTTGGTGAGGCTGCGGGGAAAAATGAACACTGCTCCACTGTTGGTGGGAATGTAGACTGGTGTAACCATTATGGAAATCCATATGGAGAATTCTCAGAAGACTAGGATTAGAAGCCCCATTCAATCCAGCCATCCCCCACCTGAGTATGAACTTGTCAGTTTTTTGGGGAAAATACCCAGGAGGGGAATAGCTAGATTGAATGGAACTTCCAAACTACTTCTAAAAGAACAATGTGTAATGTATCAACTAGTGATTTCTTACTATTTATCCTCTTTTCTTGAAATTCTGTAATATTTCTACCTTTTTCCTGTTTTTTTCTCTTTAAATAAAAAAATGAAAAAAACCCACTAAGAAATCACTAGTTGATAAATTACATATTGTCAACTTGGATATAGTTGTTCCAGTTACAAAATTAAAAGATATTTAAACAATAAGACATTTAAACAATAAGAATGTAAGAAGTTCTGCTCAAAGATTCAACAAAGATTCAGAAAAATGTTCATTTATTTTACACACTCAAACATACACACAGTTATATCCCTTAGATCCCTTTCTTTTCCTCTCTTTTTTACAGTAGCATTTACACATTTTGGGTTTTATTACTCTTATAGTTCTTATCACTTTTTACACTAGATACACAATGTGATATTTATAAATACGATTCTGATTTATTTCACTAATGAAGACAGTCTCAAGTTGTCTCCATTTACCTATGAAGGCCTCAAGATCATCCTTTTTTATAGCTGAGTAATAGTCCAGTGTATAAAAATAGCACATCTTTTTCATCCACTCTGCAGTTGATGGGCATCTTGTATGTTCCCAAGATTTAGCTATTACAAATTGTGCTGCTATGAACATGGATGCACATATATCACTGCCATATGAACTTGTCAGTTGTTTGGGGAAATTACCCAGGAGGGGAATAGCTGGATTGAATGGAACTTCCAATCCTACGCTTCCAAGAATGCTCCATATGGATTTCCATAATGGTTGCACCAGTCTACATTCCCACCAACAGTGGAGCAGTGTGCCTTTTTCTGAGTAGCCTCGCCAACATTTGTTTTCAGTTTATTTCTTGATGGCAGCTATTCTTTCCAGAGTGAAGTGGAATCTCAATGTTGTTTTAATTTGCATTTCTCAAAGGACCAGTGATGATGAATATTTCTTCACGTATTTATTTACCATTTGTATATCTTTCTCTGAGAACTCTGTGTTCATCTCAGATGCCCATTTTTGGAGAGGGTCTTTGAATTTGGGGGGCTTGATGTTTTTCAGTACTTTATATTTTCTGCATATAAGTCATTTGTCTCAGGGACTGCTGGCTAACATTCTTTCCCACTCTATGGGTTTTCTTCTCACTCTTTTGGTGATTTCCTTTGAAGTGCAGAAAATTTTCAATAATATGAGATAACATTTGTTGATTCTTTGAAGTGTTTCCCGTGCAGTTTGCATATGGTTCATGAATTCTCTTCCTACCCCTATGTCTCCAAGACTTCTACCTACCTTGTCTTCCAGTAGATTTAGTGTTTCTGTTTTAATATTGAGGTCTTTGATCCATTTAGATTTTAGTTTTGTGCATGGTGATTGGCATTAATATAGTTTCATTCTTCAGCCTGTACAGAGCCAATTTTTCCAACACCATTGATTAAAGAGGCTATCCTTCTTCCAGTGGACATATTTAGCCTCTTTGTCAAATATCAGGTAGCTGAGTGTCTTTGTAGTTGTGCTTGCATCTTCTAATCTGTTCCCTTGATCCTCAATTCTATTTCTTTACCAGTAACATGCTGATTTTATCACTGTGGCTTTATAGTACTATTTCAAGTCAGGAATTGAGATGCTTCCTCCCTTGCCTTTGTTGCCCAGAATTGTCTTTGTTCTTGTATGTTTCTTCTGTTTGCAAATGAATTTTAGTAGTATTTTCTCTAACATGTGAGGTATGTCAATGGTATTCTGGTTGGGATTGCATTAAATCTGTATAACAGTTTTGGGTGTATGGCCATTTTGACAATGTTAGGTCTTCCTAGCCAAGAGCAAGGAATATCCTTTCATTTTCTAATATCCTCTTCAATCTCCTTTTTCAGCATAGTTTAATTTTCAGCTTATAGTTCTTTTACATTTTTAGTTAGGTTGATTACTAATTATTTCATTTTTTTTTCGATGTTATTGTAAAGGGTTATATTTCCATAATTTCTCTCTTGGTGAGTTTTTTGTTTGTGTGCATGAATGCTCTTGATTTTTCTGCACTGGTTTTGTATCCAGCTACACTGCTGAATTTGTTTATTACCTCTAGGAGTCTTTAATGGAGTTTTTTGGGTGTTCTGTGTAGAGTATCATGTCATATACAAATAGTGATAATTAATTTCTTTCTTTCCTATCTTTATTCCTTTTATTTCACTCTCTTGTCTGATTGCCCTGGCTAGTGTTTCCAGAACTATGTTGAAATGTAGTGGTGATAGTGGACATCCTTGTCTTGTTCCTGATTTTAAATTGAAAGCTTTCAGTTTTTGTCCATTTAGTATAATGTTGACTGTTGGTTTGTGATAGATGGCCTTTATAAGGTTGAGGTAGACACCATGTGTTCCAAGTTTCTGAAGGGTTTTTATCATGAACATATGTTGGACTTTGTTGAAAGCTTTTTCTGCATCTATTGAGATGACCATGTGGGGTTTTTTTTGGCTCTGTTGATGTGATGTATTACATTTATTGATTTTCATATGTTAAACCATCCTTGCATTCCTGGAATGATCCTGACTTGGTCATGATGTATAATCTTTTTGATGATTTGCTACACTCTGTTTGCCTGTATTTTATTGAGAATCTTTGCATCAATGTTCTTTAGTGAAATTGCCCTATAGTTCTCCTTTTTGGTTGAATCTTTCTCTGGTTTTGGTATAGGAGTAATACTTGCCTCCCAGAATGATTTAGGGAGGATTTCTTTCTTCTCAATTTCATTGAAGAGTTTAAGGAGTATTGGCATCTGATCTTCTCTAAATTTCTTGTGGAATTCAGTTGTGAATCCATCCAGACCTGGGCTTTTCTTTGTTGGTAATTTTTTTAAATTACATTTTCAATTTCAGTAGCTGTTATTGGGTTGTTCAAAATTGCTATATATTTTTGGTTGAGCTTTGGTAATTCATATGTTTCTAGAAATCTGTCTATCTCCTCTGTATTTTCCACTCTATAGGAGTAGAGATTTTCAAAGTAGGTATTCATGATCTTTTGAATTTTCATGGGGTCTTTAGTAATTTCTCCCTCTTCAGTTCTTATTGCATGAATTTGGGTTTTTTCTTTCTTTCTCTTGATTAGTTTAGCCAGGGGTTTGTCAATTTTTTTTTTATTCTCTCGAAGAACCAGCTTTTTGATTCATTAATTCTTTGTGGGTTTTTTTTTTCAGTTTCAATTGCATTGATTTCTGCTCTAATCTTTACAATTTCCTCTCTTCTATGAGTTTTGGATTTATCTTGCTTCTCTTTTTCTAGCAGCTTGAGTGGAGCATTAGGTTGTTTATTTGTGCTCATTCTGTTTTCTTGATATGACAATTTATTGCTATATATTTCCCTCTTAAGACTGCTTTCATTGCATCCTACAGATTACAGTATGTTGTTTCTGTGTTTTCATTGAATTGTAGGTATTGTTTTATTTCTTCTTTAATTTCATCTGTATTCCACTGGTTGTTCAAATTTTGTTATTTAATTTCCACATATTTATGCAGTGTCGCAAATTCTTTTGCCATAAATTTCCAATTTTATTGTGTTATGCTAAGATACTATGCATGGGATGATTTTAATACCTTTGTATTTACTTAAGAATGTTTTATGGGATAATTACAGTCTGTATTGGAGAATGTCCTATGTACAGCTGAGAAGAATGTGTTTTCTGATGTTCATGGAACACTGTGTAAACATCTACTAATTCCAATTGTTTGCAGGTATGATTCAGTTCTGTTATTTCTTTGCTGAGTTTTTTCTAGTTGATCTATCTCTCTGTGATAATGGGCTGTTAAGATCCCCTGTTACAATTTTGTTCTTGTGCATTTTGTATAACCAAATTCTTATCTGAAGTGACTGCTAATTACTCTTGATGGAAAAAATGATGACACAAATTTTGCCTTAATGGATAAAGTACCTCAATTCTTAATGCCCTCTATTTCTCCCTCTCCAACTCTCTCTCTCTCTCTCTCTCTCTCTCTCTGTCTCTCTCCCTTTCCTTCTTTAGTTCACTCCCTCCTTAACACTACAAAGCGAACAAAACACAGGCCTAATCACAAAATAATATCACCTCTCTTGAACTCATTCCACTGTATTCAAAGCAAGGTTGTTTCAGTTTGAATATGAAATGTCCCTCAGAAGCTCATGTTTTAAAGGCTTGATACCTAATGAAACAATATTCAGAGGTGAGACTTTTGAAAAGTGATTGGATTATGAAGGCTGTGACTCCCTCAATAGATTAATCCATATTGGATCCATAATTTGATGGCATTCTTGGGAGGTGACGGAAAATTAAGAGATGGTGTCTACTTGAAGGGAGTGAATCATGGGAGAGTGTGTCCTTAAGGACCTCTCTGTCTCTTTCTCCCTGCTACCCTTCTCTCTCCTTCACCCTCTTTACACTTATTGCTGCTATATTATATTGTTTTTTTTAAGTGTTGTACCATAGAGTTACTGTCTTAAACAATGCAAATTTATTATCATAGGGGTGACCTTGCATGCTGTGGCCACCCCAGGGCGAGAACCACCAGCATCTCCTGAGATCAGCTCCATGTTGTAACTTAGGGTACTGGGAAACCAAGCAACCAGCTCACCACCCTGGTAAGTGGCTATAACTGCATGTATATTTAAGTGTGTAGGATTGATAACCGTGTTGCTAAGTTTTTGTTGGATCATTGAACAGAACTATTTGCAGCCTCACTGTTTGATTGCCCACTTTGTATGCTTTAATTTTGCAACTTGAACAACTATTTCTATGATGACAATATGTAATTTATCAATTAGTGATTTCTTAGTGTTTATTCTTTTGAAATTCTGTATTGTTTCTACCCTTTTTTCCCTGTTTTGTTTTTTTTCTCTTTAAATAAAAAAAACCCCACCAAAAGCCAAATTTATTATCATAAGGCTCTTGGGTCAGAGTCTGGAAGAAGTTCAAAAAGATTTTGGTGTGATACTATGAAGGTATTATCAGGGCTAGAATCCTTCCTGGAAAGCTATACTGGAGAATATTCTTCCTTGCCTTTTAAGCTTTAAAGGCCATCCACATTCCTTAGCCCATGGCCTCTTCATGCATTTTAAGAGCCAGTAGTGGCAGGACAAGTCCTTCTTATGTCATATCACTCTGACTCTTTTTTCATCCTCCTCTTTTACTTTTAAATACCCTTGTCATTACCTTTTATTTACCTAGATAAACAGAATGATCTTCCCAAAGCAGATAATTAGCAGCCTTTATCTGCAACTTTAATTCCCTTTTTGCTGCTGAATTCAATGTATACAAATGTTCAGGGGAATAGAAAATGGATATCTTTGTGAAAGGACATAATTTTTTTGCTACCCAGGTAGTCATGACTTTTATTCTATTCATTGACTGTCCAGAATCCCTGACAATCATCTAAGAATGTTAGTTTATAAGGATCTTGGGAAAAATGGATATACTCTGCTAGAAGGCAAAAGTTTTGGTTTGGAAAGTAGACTCTTTGCTTTTGACCTGTGTGATCTTGGACAAGTCATTCAAATTCTTGGAGTCTCAGTTCCCTCATATATAACTTTTCATCCTCTTCTATCAAAACATGTTTTTTATATTCTTTTTAGGAAGCCTCAAATAAATTAAGTTAATTTAGAAACCCAATTCAATCTAAGGTGCTACTGAGTGGTAATGGTTTCATGGATCATTACTTTCTTTTCACCCTTCCTACACATACACTGTCAGGTAGCATTTACATATTAGTCAGATGAATTGGACTAAAAGGAAATTGTTTTAGTAGGTGTACAATAATGGTAAATGGAGTAAGCTGATGCCTATCTCTTAAAGCTTGGTTTGTTCCTGAATATATTAGAAGAAGGCATTTGTAGGATAACCAGAAGGCTTAGTCTACATAAAACAGTTCCAATTTATGCTGTGGTTGTTTCCCTTTCAAATGTCCTGGTTCAGATGATATATTATATGGTTATTATACATATTTGGTATTTGTCTGTCAATGTCAAGTGTATTTACAGATTTTTTTCTTTCCACCTTGAACTTTTATGAAAATAGTGGTATTTTAATTACTTTCTTTGATTTATTCTTGTGCAAGTAGCCTAGAATTGGCATAGTACATCCTCTGTGTAGCTATTTGTGACTACCGTATTTCATATTTCACATTCCAGCCATCATTATTCTCCCAACTAAGTTTATTGACCATATGTTATGAACTGCACTGTTTGCCCCAAAGTCCATATGCTGAAGCCCTCTCAATGTGACTATATATGTAGATAAAATTTCTAATGTAGAAACTAACATTAAATGAAGTCATAAGGCTGGGATCTCATTTTAGTAAGGCTCATATCATAAAAAATGAGAGTTATCAGGAATGTGCAGGAAGAGACAAGACTGTGCTGAGACATAACAAGAAAATGGCCATCTGTAAGGCTAGAAGGGAGGCCTCAAGAGAAACTCAAACTGCCAACGCCTTGATTTTGGACTTCTAGCATTCTGAAATGTGAGAAATGTATTTCTCTTAAGTCATCCAGTCTGTAGTGGTAAAATAGCCCTAGCAGACTAATTTACTGTCTGTGTAAGACTCAAGTAGAGATTTTTTAGAAAAAAAATGTAGTATTCTGAGTGCAATTTTTAGACTTAATTATAATTTCTATGATGGGTTAAAGGAAGGTATATGTTTTCCTTAAGTGTTTCTCATTCACAGTAAATTTATGAAGCACTGAATTATAGATGTTCCTTCCCTATCTGTTCAGGGGCTTTTTATCTAGGTAGAAAGTTTAAAGATTTTAAATGAAAGTTGTAGAAAACCTAGAGTTTTAGTAATACATATACATATATATGTATATATGATAAAGAAGTGAAAAAATATAATTTTAGGGAAAATTCGTATCAAAAGTAAATGAGACTTTGTCCTTTAAAAAGGTCATTAAGAAAGACATTAAGGTGGTGTTTGACTATTGCTTCTTCATTTTCCAAGGTTAGTTAGCAACTCCTGGAAGTAGCACTTTGTCCCTTTCCTTGTGATTGTTAAGGATCCTTGACTTTCAGATTTCTAGGAGTGCTCTTGATCCCACAATTGATCTTATACTGTACCTTAAATATTGATGCACTTAATCTCCAGTAATTTAATCCCATTTCAAAGGAGGTAGCTGAGGGACAAGGAAGTAAAGTGACATGAACTCAACTGAAACAGCCTGTGCGTATTGTATAAAGCTTGAGATATTAACATCAGACATGCTAGGTGCGAACTAATTATCAAATCTAGTTATAATTGCATGCATACCTGCCAATTCTATTCTTGTGAAAGGGCAAAGCCTCCCCTTAAAGCCTAAAATTTTAGGTTTCCTCCAAAAAATTCACTTATACAAAGTATTTCATTTTAAATTTATTGGTGTAGGCATTTTTAAGAAACAGAGATTTTACTGAAACTTTGTAAAGGATATGAGGAATAATTTACATTGTACCAATGCAAATGGCTTGCTTTTGTTCTAAAATACACTAGAGGTATTACATTCTTAACCATATAGTAGCTGTCATGACCATATAGAATTTTGTTAGCCTGTCTTCTAAACCCAGTGTCTTTGTACCTTTCTAGTTCTTTTTAAATTCTCTCATGTTTTAAGATCAAAACAGAAAATTCTTTCTCTGCCACATTCAGAGCAACAATTTCTCCACCCTGAGACTTGATGCTCTGTGGTTACCCAGATGATGTGTGTGTGTGTGTGTGTGTGTGTTTGTGTGTGCATGTGTGTGTGTGTGAAGAGGAGGATGATTGAAAAGGATCATGAGATTCTTTACTGGATGTGATAAAAATATAGTAAATGCTGCTACTGAATGCCATTTAATGAAAAGGCAACCTTGTAGAAACATTACTGTGTGAACTCACCCCCCTTATTCACCAGATCTAGCACCATATGACTTCTGGGTCTTCCAAAAAGTCAAAATGACCATGAAAGATAAACATGTTTGGGGGATTTGGTCTGCAAGTCCCAAGTGGTATGTCCCTGTGCCATACATTTTTCCTTTTATTCTCCCTTTGGTAAGCAGTGTGAACACGTGATTTCAAAAATCAAAAGGAGTATTATCAGGACTTCATCTAGTATAATTTTTTAAAACTTTCCTCTCAATTTGATTACTTGTTATGTGCTATTTACTTGACATTGACTGGATTTTAAATGTGTACTCTCCAGAATTCCTTAAAAAATATGAACCTTCTTTACATTCTGTTTTATTTCTATTTTATTCTATTTTTATTCTATTTTATTTCTCATATTTTTAATTTTCAGCTTTACCCTGAAATGGGAAGGCTTAGCATATTAATAGAGCATATGGCAAAACTAATATTGGCCATAAATATGCAGTATAGGGAATCATCAAGTCTCATATCCTTAACCTTAGCTATCAATCTCTAACTATGAATGCTATTTCTTTCTTTTTAATTTTTTTTATTTAAAGAGAACAAATAACAGAAAAAAGGTAGAAATATTACAGAATTTCAAAAAAAGAATAAACAGTAAGAGATCACTGGTTGATAAATTACATATTGTCCTTCTAGGAATAGTTAGTTATTCAAGTTACAAAATTAGAGAATACAAAGTAGCATTCAACCAGTGAGACTGCAAACAGATCTGTTCAACAATCCAACAAGAACTTAGAACAGATAACCAATCCTACACACTTAAATATTTATGCAGTTATAACTTTTATAGCACTTCCTATTTTCTCTCTTTTTTAAAATAACAATTAAGCATTTTTAAAAAAATTATTTAAAGAGAATAAAAGCAAAAGAAAAAAGAGTAGCAACAATACAGAACTCTAAAAAAAAAGAAAAAAGAAAGAACATTAAGAAATCACTACTTGATAAATTACATATTTTTAACTCAGATGTAGTTGTTCAAGTTACAAAATTAATGGATATATAGGAGACATTCAAATAGTGAGACTGCAAACAGTTCTCAAAGATCCAACAAATATTCAGCAATATGGTCATCTATTTTACACACTCCAACATACATGCAGTTAGATGCCTTAGAGCACTTTCTTCTCCTCTCTTTTTTACAATAGCATTTACATATTTTGTGTTTTATTACTCTTATAGTTCTTACCAATTTTTACACTAGAGACACAATGTGATATTTATAAATACGATTCTTATTTATTTCACTAATGAGGATAGTCTCAAGTTGTCTCCATTTACCTATGAAGGCCTCAAGATCAGCCTTTTTATAGCTGAGTAATAGTTTATTGTTTAAAAATAGCACATCTTTTTCATCTACTCTGCAGTTGATGGGCATCTTGGTTGTTTCCAAGATTTAGCTATTAAAAATTGTGCTGCTATGAACATGGGTGCACATATATCACTGTGATATGAACTTTTCAGTTGTTCAGGGAAAATACCCAGGAAGGGAATAGCTGGATTGAATGGAACTTCCAATCCTAGTCTTCTGAGAATTCTCCATATGAATTTCCATAGTGGTTTCACCAGTCTTCATTCCCATGAACAGTGGAGCAGTGTTCCTTTTTCTGCGTAGCCACACCAACATTTGTTATCTGTTGATTTCTTGATGGCAGCTATTCTTTCCAGAGTTAGTTGAAATCTCAATGTTGTTTTAATTTGCATTTCTCAAATGACCCGTGATGGTGAACATTTCTTCATGTATTTATTTGCCATTTGTATATCTTTTTCTGAGAACTGTGTGTTCATCTCAGATTCCCATTTTTGGAGAGGGTCTTTGAATTTGGGGACTTGATGTTTTTCAATTCTTTATATTATGAGTGCTATTTCTTTCACTGTTATGGCTTAGAACCTTGCCATCTTTTTCTGTGATGGATGGCTATACTGGTGAGAAAGGGAGGGAAAAAGGAGAAGACACTCATTGCTGTGATAAATATTTAGAGCAGGCTGCATCAGTATGGTCGTTAATGTGGAATTGATTGTGTGGTTGTAGGAAGCCTATATGTAGTGGAAAGATTTGTCATTGTATAAAACACTAGTGGGTCATGGCTTTAGTGGCTAGTCTTGGCTAAATTTTTACCCATATGATGAAAGGAAGGTAAGAGTTTGATTTGTTGGATAAATTCAATAAGAAAAAGTGTTTATTGGGTGAGATGATGATAGGGTTTATGCTTACTGTTTAGAATTCAATTATTCATGCTAAACTTTTGCTGCCTGGCTAATTTTCTTCTTCACAGAATAAATAAAAATTACACTACATTTATGTTTACAGTACTTAATATACATTATGTCATTTCACCATCACAACTCTTGATAGTTAAAATATTGTCCAAATCCTATAGATGAGGAACACAAGACTCCGTGAATTAAATAACATTCCAAAGACTATACAGCTATTATCTATCTGAACCAGAAAACCTTACATATTCCTCTTCTCTTTTCTGTTATTCTCTCCTTTATCTACACTGTTTTCACTGTTCCTCTTCTTACCCTGGTAACTAGTAATCACCTTGTTTAATCTTTTGTTATATAGCTTCCAGTGGTATTCTGGAAGAGAGTTAATACTCAAGGGCTAAATAAAAACAAACAGTAGACTGATTAATCTATCAAGTAATTAAGTATTCATTGGCTGCTCCTAACTGCAGGTACTGAGGCTGCAGCATTACAGATATACCAGAATAGTATTTGTGGTTGTTAAAGCTTGACTGTGCCAACTTGATTGGCTTGGGTGCTGCCTATGGGGTTGATAGACTATTCTTCTGGGTAGATGTGGGTGGATCGTGACCTCGGGTACTGTATATGGTCCCTTGACCCTTCTTTGCTGGTTCTACTGCCCTGGCTCTGCTTACCGCCCACCATGAACTAATCAGTTTTCCCACAACATACTCTGTTACTGCCTTGATGCCTGCTAACAATGGGAAAATCCCCTTAAAACCTGAGCCAAATTCAATGTTTCCTTTAAGTTGTGGGTGTTGGGTATTGTGTCCAGCAATGGGAAAGCTAACTGATGTACTTGTCTTCATGAAATACATAGTATAATTGCTGGATCTGTGCAAAGTGATAGCCAGTAGCTATACATGGCATGATAAATTTAAATTAAAATTTAATACAATTAAAAATTAATTCAGTTTCCTAGTCATAATAAGCACATTACCAATGCTCAATGACCACTTGTGACTAGTGGTTGCTGTAATGGACAACACAGATATAGAATAATTACATTATCTAAGAAAATTCTATTGGACAGTAGTTACACAATTAGTCAAAAACAATTGTGTTGAGTGAAAAAGAAGATGTACAAGATGTTTGAAAGTACTTAACAGATGGTCTAGCTTTGGAGCCTCAACATTTGGGTTGAGTTTTCAATCAGAAATGATCAAGCAAATATTACCATCTACAGATACTCTCTGTTGTGAGATACTGTAACTCTCGTGGAGTGACAGCAATGCAGTTGATTTTCTCCATTAGTTTAGAGGTGAGGGAACCAATATTCTTCTCTCAGTAGGTATTACTTTTCCTAAAATCAAGAGAAAACATAACAGAGGAGAGAGTTCTTTCATATCTTTGTCTGTTAAGGTCAGGATGGTGGAATGTGAGCCCTTGGACTGCTGTAAGTGAAGACCTAAATGTGTTTTTGTACTTTGTTCAATAGTTACAAATTTTCTTTTGAAATAGAAGGGGGAGATTCCTGCCTAGGTCTCACTGTCAAAATTTTTGGGGGATATGTATGACTAATAGCTTCAGGGTGTCCTGAGCAAAGTGAGAAAAAAGGCTAAGCAGGGAGAAGCTGTCTGTGCTTGTGCGTGTGTGTGCTGTCATGCTCCATGTGACTTAATAGGCTGCACTGGGGAGGATAAGGATGTTTAGATACTCACACATCCCTATGTAATAAGTTAAATTCAGGTTCACAACCTGACCACAATACGATTCATATGGCAACTGACATATCCTGATTTAATTGCCATGCAGAATGGATCTCCGTCTCTTATCATTCTCTCCTTCTTTTCTTCTATAACTTATCATTAACTCCTGCCATATATTTATTCTCCAGAAATCCTAGGAAGAATCTCCACAGTTACGTACATCCGAAGTCAAGCCTTGATTCTTTTTCAGACAAGAGCACCACGTCAAATTGCGGGAAAGGCCAGGCAGTTTTCTCCAATGTTAATGTCATGCACTAAGAATATTTCATGTTTTACTTTCCAGACAGAAAATATATGGAAAATAAAGTTTCCAAAAATGAATTTAGCCTGACTGATAATTTTCATATCATTGCAACTGATTATGTCAGTAAAAACTGACAGCTTACTGACAGCTCTTAAGCTGTCTGTTGGTATCATAGACTTGGGGGCCCAAAGCAGTCCCAGCCATCTATATTAGTATCATGTGGATGCCCTTATATTGGGAATGGAAATTATTTATTTATCAAACTCTTCCTGGTTTTTGAACCTTGAGAAACAACTGTTTCAGCCCCTGCATGTCTACCAGCTACTTGCCTTACTTGTATATTGTGATTTTTTAAATAATGCATTGCGTTCCTGCTGTTTTTATTGGGGGGGACTTGTTTCAGAAGATCATTTTCTTTACAAAAAGCATTGTTTCCCTTTTAGTTTACAGTTATGCTTCCACCCACCCTTCAGAGATATTGACTCACTGCTTATGGCTGGAATCCAAGTTCTGTCCCTCTCAGTTTTTGTTACATGTTTTGAGATGTGCCAGATTCATTCTGTATTTGATTTATCTTCTGCCATGATATATCTCTGTAGTCAATCTCTGTGTCAAGTGCTTCTGAAGTGGCCTTTACAGACCAGATAATTTTATTTTTCCATTTCCAGAAAGTAAAGAACAAGTCATCTTATTATGAAGAAATGTACTTATTTGATGCTGTAAAGGGGCTAATATTATCACCCTAAATCTTAAGAAGATCAACTTGTCCCTGATGTTTCATTCTACTTAAATCTCCCTGCAACTATCTTAGCCTCTACTGCTGTAGACATCCTCAGATATAGATATGTACTTCTAACTTTTCAAGTTCTATGAGTTTTTTTTGAGTTTCAGTTTAAATTTTATTTCCTCTATTTTTGATGAGGGAAAATGGACTATTTTTCTCCTCCTTTAATCTACTGTCTGTGACACACAATTTAACATTCATACTAACTAAGTACTCTCCTCTATCATGGGGGCACATTTTGTGATGGTTTAATTCATGTCTTGTAATTCTTCTGGTGATTTATTAACTTATTCTTTCAACAAATGTTTACTGAGAATTTACTTCATTTATGTCCTGTTCTTTGCACTGAGGAGTAAAGTAAAGATGAGTAAAACATGACTTCTACCCTCTGGAGTACCCAGTCTAATAGAAGTTAAATAAAAAGCATATAAGTTCGATAACATATTATAGGTTCCAAGATAGCAGGCCAAGTAGGGTATAAGGAAAGCACAATGGAAGGAGTCAGGGCCAGTTCTACTTGAAGGAGGCAGGAATGGCTTCATAATGGAGATGATGGTTGAGCTTGTTTTAAGAGTTTACTCCATATTTACTTGATAGAAAAGAGGGAGAGGTATATTCCAAACAGTGAAAGCAGCAGAAGAAAAGTTAGGCTTGAAAATATATGAAATAGCAAAGAGACAGAAAGTGGTTTGGCATGACTAGAAGGTAGTTGTGCAGAAGTTAGTTGAATAATAACTGAGACATAGCACAGGAGTGGTATTAGGAGCCAGATTATGAAGGACTTTGTCTTGTTAAGGGCAATAAAATTTATGCCACAGGCATGAGCCATTGAATAATTGTGGATAGAGTAATTTCATAATCTTATTTATGATTGCAAAGGATTAATAATAGCAGAGAGTTCAATTGGGATACTTTTATAGTAGGATCTTCATAGGCTGAGTGCCATGGCAGTAGTATTGAGAGGACTCACAGATGTTGGAGAGGTGAATCTGACAGGATGTAGTGATTGGATGGGAATGGAGAAATCCTGAAAAGGAGAAGGCTAGGATGAATCTCTGATTTCAGGTTTGGATCACTGGAGAGGTGGTGATCTCATTTACTGAAGCAGGAAACAGAAAAGGAAGTCCCCTCCCCTCTGGTAATCCCAAGCAGGTCCACCATAGGTCCTCAATAAATGGACACTACTTATTTAATTTTTCTGTGTTAAGACAGAGCAGAAGGTCTCTTGCCTTTTATTGGTGACATGCCTTAGCTTTATAAGATTCTTCCTGTGGAGTCAGGGAGTTTCATGCTTCTTTGTTGCTACCACATGATTTTTCTTTGCTGGTACGATCTGTCTTTGAATTTCTGTATTTCTGGTGCAAGTTCTGGACTCACTACTTAACTTGCCCTTTTGTTAGTGCTGCACATCTCTGATCCTTGTCCTTATGTGTGACTTAATACATTTGAGCAGTGACTGGAATTTATAAGGCATGTTCAAGTATGTTATATCCTTTGATACCTATTACTACACTGAAGTAGAGAAGTAAGTTTAATTTTCTATGTTTCACATAAAGAGGAATTTAGGCAATGGGGATGTGACCTTCCAGAGATCATATAGCTGTGACTCGGTCTACATATCCACTGTACTTTAATTGTGCAAATCTTGATCCTTGCCTTGCTCTCTAACAGTCAAGTGGTTCTAGTCTCTCTACTTTCTACCCTCTTCTTTTTTCTGATTCCATGATTATCTATGTCTCAAGTCCACTGAGCACTTCTGCTTTCAGCAATCTCCCTTGCTTAGATTTACACCTTGCACTGTATATCTAGTTCTACTTTGGCTCTTACTCAAGCATCTTTCCCTGTCTTAAAATCCTTCTAGGCACAATCCTGACAATGACACAACAGGACTTACGGATGGATTTGTGACACCAAGAACTCTTTTTCCCCAAGAACATAGGAGGACACCCACTGTCAGTCTGTTGGAAAAAAACTCGACCTGAAGAAGTATTGGCCTTTGATATGAACAGTAAGAGAAAAAAGGCAGTAAGCCAGACAAGTTTTCAGACCCACAACCTGCCTCTTCTTCCACACAGATCTTGTTTAAGGTTACCAGTGAACTCCTTGTATAAGTCTGTCTCTTCATGATTACTTGAATGTCCTGACTCAAATATTTGGGATTGGACATTTTAGACGATTTAGTGTTCATATAATAGCAACAAACATTTTTTTGGATCCTATAGATTGTGGGTAGTTGTCTTCTTATCAATACTTAAATAGTTTAATGCTTGGGATTCCTAAGTTTTCTTAATGTTTTAGTGTTTTGCAGCTGAACATCAAGCACAGTACTTGTGGAACATCTCCTGCATAACAGGGATATTATAAACAAATATCTTGCTCTTGAGCCTTGGGCCGTCTGGTTGTGAAGAGATATTTTACATTTGTACTGCTATGGCTGAGCAGGATACATCAGAATTGAAAGTCCATACTAGGAGTTTGGAACAGGAAATGAGATATGAGCCAAGTTTTAAGGGAGGCGGCTCCCTTAAAAGGGATGACATTAGACCTGAGCGCTAAGTAATGGGCAAAATTTGGGACGCAGAGTGTGTGAGTCAGCATATTTTGATATTCCAATATCAGATTCTGGTATTCTGATGGTGCTGATATTCTGAGATGGCAAAATAGAAACCCAATATTTAATACTTTTTCAAATAGTATCTCTCTCTATCTTAGGCAAGAAGTTTGGGAAGGGATCTATAAAAGCAGGTCTTCTTAACTATGCCAGATCTTACACTGTAAGTCCCCAAATTCTGAAACTTGATTCTTTTGCACCATAATTTTAGACTGTGGTGTGAACCTAGCCCAGGAGACTCCTTTCTGAAGTCAAATTTCACTCCAAGTGAAAACTGAGTTTGTACTTTTGAGATAATTGCTCAAAGAAGGCTGCATTGCTAAAACACAGCCTAGAATAGAAAAGTTAACTTTGTGTAACTCTGAGATGCAATTTTCTCAGTTCTTCCTTGGCAAAGATGATGCTGTGACTGGGGAGTCTTTTTAGAGTGACAGATCTGTGTAGGCCGAAGTCCCAGTTTGATTGCGAGGGGGCGGAAGATGGAAATTTCTTTTTTTTCCCTCTATGATGGATTCTGATGCAGGCAACTATATGCTCAGGAAGTTGTTGCTAGAGGCATGATGTATGCCTTGCTTCTCAGTGGAACATCATGGAGCAAATAGCATTCAAAACATGTTTTTGCAAATGGGGCAGAGGCAGGTTGTGCTAATCAGTGGAAATAAAAATGTGTTAGATAGAATAAGTTTGTTGGAAATGTGGTCTACAGAAGTGTTGCATATGGTATGAAACTCAATTTCCTCACTCAGATTTTCACTCTTTTCAAAGGTTTTCCTAGATGTTAGAGTAGAGTGGGGTAAGGCATTCCATCTCTTAATCTGAGTGGTAGTGGAGAGCTGTTAAAAATGGGCAGCAATAGTTGGCCCTGAATGACCTTGAACATGGCAAGATATAGCTATGAATTTCATAATTTATTTGTCTTTTTTGTTCTTATTCACTCTTAGAATTCTCCCCTGGGAAATCTAGAATCTGCTTCTACTGAGTCTATACTGGATTTTCAGTGGGTGACTTACAGGGAGGGGGAGTATGCTTGTGATACAGTAGTGGCACAGTTGTGTCTCATGTAAAGGTTTTTATTGTAAGATGAGTAGGAAGAATTTGCAGTGTAATGTTCTGAGGGTATAACAAATTTTTGCTCAGTGTAGGTCAATGCACAAGGATAAGAACGGATTGGTGGACTAAGTCAGGAGTTGTCTTTGGGCCTCATCTGTTCTTTGAACAGACAAGGTAAAGATATATGAAAGGTATGAAAATTAAGGAATGTAGAGATTAAGAAAAGCCATCTTAAGAACTTGTTTAGAGTGGGTTCTCTGGGGGGAGAATTTAGTACTTATGGGTTAAAGAATGATAAATAACATTTATTAAATTCTTATTTTATATAAAGATTTCATTTAATTGTCATGATAAGCCTACGGTGTAAGCAGTTTTAGTATTCATATATACTTGCAGATAAAATGAGATTCAATTTTCTAAGGCCAAAGAGCTAATAAAGGATTGAACTGTGATGGATTGATTTCTTGAGTCTTATCATGGTAAACACATAGAATTGGTCAGAGCAAAACAATGCAAGCAACACAGGATTTCAAAACAAGACAACAGGAAATCAACAGTGGCTACCATAATGTTTTTTGTTTTCTTTGAAATAACTGTCCATATCTTCACACACAATGAATTGAAACAAAACAAAACAGTATAATGCTGATCACAACAAAAGAATGAAAGCATTACAGGCCTTCAAAACCAGACAATAGGAAAATCAACAGTGGCTACCTTTATGTTTCTTGTTCTCTTCAAAATAGCTGTCCATACCTTCACACATATTGAAATCAAATAATAGAAAACAGGCTAAAACCAATCAAAACAAAGAATAAAAGTATTATTAGACTTCAAAACCAGATGATAGGAAATCAGTAATGGCTACTATAATGTCTCTTTTTCTTCTAAGTAGCTGTTGATATTAAATTTTATTTTTATTGTTTAAAAACACATAATGTAAAATTTACCACCTGAGCAATTTCTAAATGTACAGTTCAGTAATATAAAGTGTATTTATATTAGTACATGACCAGTTTTATAACTTTTTCATCTTATCAAACTGAAAGAATACCCATACTGTGTAAAAACTCACCTATTTTTCCTCCCATCATCTTAGCTCTTGGTAATATCATCATCCTACTTGTTTGTATGAATTTGAGTACTCTAGATATCTCATATAAGTAGAATTGTGTAGTATTCATGTTTCTATTTCTGACTTATTCCACTTAAAATAATGCCCTTGGGAAGGGATTTTATCCATATAATATATGTCAGAATTTTTTTCCTTTTGAGACTGAAAAAACAACCAGCCTTAAAATAATAACTGATACATGCATATGCCACATTTTGTTTTTCTATTCATTTACTGATGGATACAATTCTGGGCTTTTAGATATTATGAATGAGTATACTGGGAATATGGAATTACTAGTATCTTTGTGAGACTCTTCAGTACTACATTTTGACATGATTATTATTTGGAGTTATCTTACAATGCAATTCTTTTTTCAAATTTCAGTGTTCTGTAGTACTTAGGATTTAGATTGATGTTTCTATAGTTTGACTTTGTATTTTACAACTTTATTAATCTTTCTTTTTAGCCCTAAAGGTATATTTATAGATTGGAATTTTCTTTTAGATAGGCATGCTGTCTTTAAAGGTTATTTAAATTTTTTCCTTTTAAATTGATATACAAATTATTTATTTTCTTTGACTTACTGCAACAGCTAGTAAACCAAAGCATTCCTGCTTTGGTTTTAATCTTAGAGGAAAAGCGTTCTGCTTTATCCTTAAGTATAATGTCTAATTTAAATTTTGTAGATTATCTTTATCGAGTTGAAGAAATGACTTGTTATTCCTTGTTTGTTGTGTGTTATGGTTTAGATATAAAATGTCTCATAGAATGTCATGTGGTTAGAGCTGGGGCATTTGGAAGGAGATTGAATCATGGGGGTTAATCCACTGATGAGTATAGTGCCTTAATTATCAGTGAGTTCATAACAATGCTGTGGTTAATCCCTAGTGAGTTCATAGGTGGACGTGAAGTTAGAAGGTGGGCCTTGATTGGAAGAATCTGGTCACTGGGTGCCCCTCCTTTCATTTTCTCTGCTTCCTGGCTGCAAAGAGGTGAGCAACTTTCCTCCTCCATGACCTTTCACTGTGGTGTTTCAGTTTTGGATCCAGCTGACCATGGATTCACCTCCTCCAGAACCGTGAGACAGATTAAGATTGTTTAATTTGTGAATGTCGGGTATTGTGTCTCAGCAATGAGAAAGCTGACCAATAAACTGAGTTTTTAAAAGTATATGCTGATAAATTTTGTTGAGTAGCTTTTCTGCATTTATGGATATAGCAATGTGATTTTTCTTATTTAGGATATGTTGGATGTATTGATCAGTTTTGAGTATCCAACACAACTTGCATTCTTGGTGTACAACTCATTTGAGTATATTGTACTACTTTTGTGCATTGTCTGATTCAATTTATTAAAACTTTATGGAGGAATTTTACATTTATATTTATGAGCAATATTGATCTGTAATTATCTGTTCTTGTGCTATTGCGTGGTTTTTCTATCAAGGTAAAGCTGACCTCATGAAATAATTTAGGAAGTATTCCTTCTTTCACTTTGGGTTGTATAGAGTTGGCATCATTTCTTTAAAAATGTTGGGTAGAATTTACCGGTGAATCCTTATGTGCCTGGACATACTATTTTTGGAAGGTTTTTAAACTATATATTCAGTTTCTTTAATTATAGAGCTGTTTTTCTTTTTATCTTGAGTAAATTTAAATAATTTGTTGTGTTTTTTTAGAGATTACTTTATCTCAAATATTGAATTAAGGCACAGAGTTGTTCATGGTATAGCTTTGTTATACTTTTAACATTTGTGAGCACTTGATTAATATGCCTTTTGAAATTCCTGGTAATTGTATTTATATATTTCTTCCTTTATATCCTGTTGATATTGCCTGAAATTTCTCAGTCTTACTGATCTTTACAGTATTATCAAAATAGATCAAACTTAGCCATTTATCATATGAATGATAATCAAGTCTTCTAAGTAGAAACTATAAATTTGGGAAAGAAAGTAAATAAATGGGTTTAATATGTTCATGGCTTAGAACACTCAGTGTTATAAAGACATCTTAAGTCTTTTTTTAGAATGAGAATTGATAAACTGTTTGTAAAATGTATAAGTAAATACAAAACCTCCAATTAGTTAAGAAAAAAATCTTAAAGAAGAACACACTTATAGGATGTGCTCCCAAATATCGAGGGTTATATGGGTTTTTAGACTCTTCTACCGTGAAGTGTGGCTTTTGTTAGGGCTGGAGAAATAGATGATGGAACAGAATACAGAGTCCTGAAAAAGTTCATACATATGTGGCACATTGATGTATTATAGAGACAGAATAGAAATCACTAGTTCAGTAGCAACTGTTAAGTAAACGAAGCAGGAAAAAATCAGCTACTCAGTGTCAATTTCTATCTCTTATATTATACATAAAAATAACTCCAGAAGAATAAATTGAATATCAAATGTGTAATTAATAATTTTAGTAAAAAAAGTGGACTTCTTTTTCACCAGAGTAGCAAGCTAATTCTTTTTTTTTGACTCTTTTTTTGGTAGGTTTTTATTTAAAGAGGAAAAAAACAGGAAAAAGGTAGAAATTTACAGAATTTCAAGAAAAGAAGATAAACAGTAAGAAATCACTAGTTAATAAATTACATATTGTTCTTTTAGAAATTGTTATTCAAGTTACAAAATTAAAGAACACAAAGTGAACACTCAAGCAGTGAGAGTGCAAACAGATCTGTTCAACAATCCAACAAGAACCTAGAAATATGGTCATCAATCCCACACACCTAAACATACATGCAGCTATATCCTTTTCCAATTTCCTATTTCCTATTTTATTACAATATCCTATTTAAATATCCTATTTCCTCCTTTTTTACAATAGCAATTATACATTTTAAAAATTTTATTTAAAGAGAAGAAAAAACCAAAACAGAAAAAAGGGTAGCAACAATACAGAATTCGAAAAGAAAGAAAGAAAAAGGAGAGTCAGAAAAAGCCCCACTAAGAAATCAGTAATTTATAAATTACATACTGTCATCCTGGATGTAGTTGTTTAAGTTACAAAGTTAAAGGGTACATAGTAAACATTCAGAAAGTCAGGCTACAAACAATTCTGCTCAAAGATCCAACAAAGATTCAGCAAATGGTCATCTATTTTACACACTCAAACATACATTCAGTTATATCACTTAGAGCACTTTCTTTTCCTCTCTTTTTTATGATAGCAATTACACATTTTGGTTTTATTACACTTGTAGATCTTATTTACTTTTTACACTAGAGACACAATATGATCTTTATAGATATGATTGTTATTTATTTCACTAATGAGGGTAGTCTCAAGTTGTCTCCATTTACTTATGAAGGCCTCAAAATCATCCTTTTTATAGCTGAGTAATCTTCCATTGTATAAAAATGTCACATCTTTTTCATTCACTCTGTAGTTGATGGGCATCTTGGTTGTTTCCAGGATTTAGCTATTACAAATTGTGCAGCTATGAACATGGGTGCACATATATCACTGTGATATGAACTTTTCAGTTCTTTGGGGAAAATGCCCAGGAGGGGGATAGCTGGATTGAATGGGGCTTGCAATCCGAGTCTTCTGAGAATTCTCCTTATGGATTTCCATAATGGTTGCACCAGACTACATTCCCACCAACAGTGGAGCAGTGTTCCTTTTTCCCTGCAGCCTCACCAACATTTGTTATCAGTTGATTTCTTGAAGGCAGCTATTCTTTCCGGAGTAAGGTGGAATCTCAACACTGTTTTAATTTTCATTTCTTGAATGGCCAATGATGGTGAACATTTCTTCATGTATTTATTTGCCATTTGTATATCTTTCTCTGAGAACTGTGTTTATCTTAGATGCCAATTTTTGGAGAGGGTCTTTGAATTTGGGGGCTTGATGCTTTTCAATTCTTTATATATTCTGGATACAAGTCATTTATCTGAGGGGTTGCTGGTTAACATTCTTTCCCACTGTATTTTTTTTCACACTTTTGATGATTTCCTTTGATGTGCAGAAACTTTTCAATAATGTGAGATCCCATTTGTCGATTCTTTGAAGTATTTCCCTTGCAGTTTGCATTTTGTTCATGAATTTTCTGCCTACCCTTGTGTCTGCAAGACTTCTACCTACCTTGTCTTCCAGTAGATTTAGTGGTTCTGTTTTAAAATTGAGGTCTTTGATCCATTTAGACTTTGCCATTTTATGTTCCAGTTTTTTCTTTCTGCTTTTCCCCTTATTTAATAGCTTATCCTACCTGGTACTTTCTTTCTGTTGTTGTTTTGGGGATTGTGGTCATTTTTATCTATGTCTAGTATGTCTTTCAGTACTCTTTCTAGGGTTGGTTTGGTGGACATCAATTTCTTCAGTTGTTTTTGTCATGGAAGTATCTTGTTTCTCCATTAAATTTGAATGAAAGTTGTGCTGTTTATATCAGTCTGGGTTGAAGGTTGTTTTCTTTCAGGGCTTGAAATACCTTACTTCAAGCTCTTCTTGACTTGAGGGTTTGTGCTGAAAAGTCTGCTGTGATTCTAATGGGCTTTCTTTGATAGGTGAGTTGTGTCTTTTCTCTGACAGCTTTTTGTATTCTGTTTTTATGCTGTATGTGTGAGATCTTAAGTATTATGTGTCTGGGTGTGGATTTATGTTGATTGTGACTGTTTGGTGTTCTATATGCCTCACTTATCTGCATATAAGATTCTTTATCCATGTTTGGGATATTTTCTGCTATTATTTCTCTAAATACTTTACTTATATCATTTGTCTGGACTCCTGTATGTTCACTAATGCCCATTATCCTTATATTGTTGATCTTGGCATCATCATGAAGCTTCTGGATTGTCATTTCATGCTGCTTTGTTATTTTTAAAAGTTCTATCCTTTCCTGATCACTAACTGTGATCCTGTCCTCAAGGTCCGAAATCCTATCCTCAGCTTCCTTTAGGCAGTTTTGCACACTTTTAATAGAATTTTTTGTTTTTTTTGGTGTCTGAGTTTGTTTCATGAATTCTGATTGTTTTCTATATTGTTCATTCAAAGTTTCAATAAGTTTCCCATGCTCATGTACTTTTTTCTCTAGTTATTCTTTACCTTCATTCAACAACCCCTTTACTAAAGTTGTTATTTCTATCTTTACATGGGAGAGTATTTCTAATTTGATTTCCTCTATAGCCTGATGCAGTTTTTTTTTATTTCATTCGCTATCTTTTCAGAGATTCCCGGTGTGTTACTTTTGGGTTCCTCTATTTCAATGTCCTCTATACCTGCTTCTGGTGAACTATATATATGTTTGAGACTGCATTTTGCTTTTTCGTTTTTTTATTTTCACTCTGCCTGATGTTTTCTATGTGTATGAGGGGATTACATACACTCTTTTCAGACACACCAATGTCTTACAGTTAGATGGAGGGGGTTTTACTACTGGCCCTATTGATCCACTGTACACCTCTATTTTAGGGGTATACTCACCGCACTGATACAGTTAATCTGCTGTAGTCCAAGGTTTGAAGGCTGGGAGCAAAGTTCCATTTTTTTTCACACTAACTGTAGCCTGCTGAGGTCTTCTGATGTTCCAGGTGGGAGGGCGGGCCCAGCTGAAGTAGTCCAGGGCAGTTTTCAGTCTTGAGCGGGCCTCCTTGATGTTCCCCTGGTGGCAGGGTGGGCCCAAGGTGGAGGTTACAGGCAGTTTACTCCTGATGCTGGCTTCTGCTAAGTTCCTGGTGGCAGGGCGGGCCCGCGGGGGGGTTCCAGGCAGCCTCTGCCTGATGCAGGCTTCTGTTAAGTTCCCCTTGGCAGGGTGGGCACACAGGGAAGTTTCTGGCCAGCTTAACCTTGATGCGGGTTTCCACTGTGTTCCCCGTGGCAGGGCAGGCCCACGGGGGAGGTTCCAGGCTTCTTACCCCTGAGGCAGGCTTCCGCTAAGTTCCAGGTTGCAGGGCAGGCCCATGGTGGTGGTTCCTGGCAGCTTACCCCTGATGCAAGCTTCCGCTAAGTTCCTGGTGGCAGGGCGGGCCCACGGTGGAGGTTCTGGGCCACAAGCTATTTCTTAAATGTGACCCAAAGCATAACTAGACAAAGTTGTCTGACAAAATTGTGTTTACAAATTTTTATTAATGAGAGTATTGCTTACTGAAAGTGAAAGTGCAAGATACAAACTCTGAGAAGATATTTGTAGCACAGTATCAGGATCACAATAGCTAAAATTTGGAGGGAACCTATATGTCCATCAACAGATAAGTGAACAAAGAAATATGATATTTATATATAGTGGTGTACTACTTTGGCATAAAAAGGATAAACTTGAGCCATCTGTTGGAAACTTGGTATACCTTCAGATCATAATTTTAAGTGAAGTAAATCATATATTCAAGCTTAAATCATGTAGTTCCTCTTGTATGAGAAACCAAAAATATGAAGATTAAAAAATAGACAATAGAAAGTAGGACAGTAGATCCTCCTCAAATGGAAGAGGATCAAGAGATGTGGGTTTCCAAATGGGGAGCAGAGAGGGAGGGGAGAGAAGAAGGATGTAAAATGATTTAAGATTTGTTATGTATATATGTCAGCTATCCATGAGAAATGTGATCACTATGTACTGCAAACATGTACTAATAAAAATATAAAATGTAAATAATCTAATCAAAAATGGGCAAAAGGCAAGTTATTTATAGATGAGAAAAAAAAGTCAAATAAAATGAGATACTTGACTTCACTGGCGATTGAAGAATTTCAAATCAAGGAATGATGTAATACTTTATACCAATCATTAAAGAATTATCGAGAAACTTGACAATGCCAAATTTTGCAGTTGAAGCTAAACAGTACCATTTGTGTGTTGCTGGAGGAATTATAAGCCAGTATAGTTGTTTTAGGAAACAACAGCATTATACCTCTATAAATATATAACTTTCCTAAACATATAAGTCCAATCATAAACAAATATTTTATTGCTTAAATGCAGGCTTACACACAATGAAATGAAGATGGGAGAAATAAGTATAAAATTCAAGATGGCTGCTCCTGAGAGAGAGAGAAAAAGATGTGATGTGTAGGGGCAGGTAGGTGTAGGCTATCGGTAAAATTCTAGTTCTCAGTTTGGATTAATGGTGTTGTGGGATTTATTATTAAAATACTAAGTTAAAAAGCATGTAGATAAACGAGTACTATTCACAGATGTACTGATTGTGAAGTCGACTGAAGGTCAAATTTTTGTGTACTCCAAATAACTGAATGGATCTCAAAGTACTGAGATTAAGCAATAATTCTATTTCTGTAGAAAACTTCCACTTGTTTGCAAATGAGATGTGAAATGAACCATTCTCAACACATTTTACTCTAGCTTTGAAAAAACCTGGACAACTAACTAGAACTATAGCTACTACTAAAATTATTCATAACTGCAATGATACGAAGTTAGTTGAAGTGTGCACTGCTATCTGATGGGCTAGTGAATAATTTAGGCATGACAGCAGATAAGCAAATGTAAATACTTTGAGAACCACTGAGCCAGTCATTGCAGTTCAATGGGTGATTTATGCAAATGTGGTGTTTGTTAAAAAAGTGTTTAAAGGTCCCTCAGCTTCTCTAGCTCAAGGAAGGAAAACCATGGCAAACAACTTGTTGAATACACACACACGCGCATGCATACACACACACACTCATGTGCACGTGCACATATGTATATACACAAAACTTTTCTGTTTCTCGGAGAAATCTTTTTGTGACATGTATATAGGCACCAAAAAGTTAATTCAAAACATTAATTTGTAGTAAAAAGCCAAAGTACTTGTATTCCAGCATTTTTTTTTTATTTTTAAAAAAAATTTTATTTAAAGAGAAACAAAATCATGTAAAGGTTAGAGGTAATAGAGAATTCAAAAGGAGATAAACAATAAGAAATCACATATTGTCCTCTTAGAAATAGTTGTTCAAGTTACAAAATTAAAATATACAAAGTAGATAGTCAAACAGTGAGAGTGTGAACAGCTACACATGCATGATTCTCTACATGTATTTCTATCCTTTTTGTAATAGAGGGAAAAACAAAACTTAGCAAGACAAAACAAAACAAATTCCTATACAAACATGAAACCAAAGAGTCATATAAAACCACAGTACAAGGTGATCTACAATGATTACTGTGTTGTTTCTTATTATCTTCAATAGAATGTCTATATCATCAGGCATAATTGAATATAACAGTATAAGTGAGTGTAGCAGTAAATAACAATATTAGTAGAATAAAACATTGTAGACAGTATAAAACTTCAAAGGCAGGTAATAATCAAACCACAGTGGATATTCTAGTGGATCTTGTCATCTTCAGTGCAGTTGCCTATACTCTCAGACTTGATATTATCAATCATAACAGCTTTGAATAAAATCTATTAATACAAAACAGTGATCCAACAAACAAGATTTGATTATGATAAGTCATGGTAAATCTGTGTAGGTTTTACAGAGCTTTAGATTAAGTTAATAGGAAATTAAGGAAGATTACCATACTATATCCCATTATTTTCAGGATTACTGTCTGTGCCCTCAAATCTAGTACAGGTAGAATGACTGGAACAGAATATAATACATCTAAGCAGAGTAGTGTGAGTAATGTGGGTTTTAAATCCTGGTGCACTATTAACAATATAGTGTATAAAGGCCATCTATGTTAGAGTTTCTTGTTATCCTTCTCTGCCTCATTTCTGCTATGCTATTTTTCTGCCTTTGTTTGTCTAGTTTTCTCTTTCATTCTACTGCCTGCCCCACTCATTGAGGCCTTTCTGTCACTGTTCCTAAAATCTTGGTATTTTTTTTCTCTCTCTAGAATGTCCTTCAGTATTCTCTGTAGGGTTGGATTGGTGGTCACAAACTCCCCCAGTTCCTCTTTGTCATGGAAGCATCTTGCTTCTCCATAATGGCTAGTGACAGTTTTGCAGGGTACATCAATCTGGGCTGGAGGTTATTTTCTTTTAGGGCTTGGAAGACTTTGCTCCAAGCTCTTCTTGATCTGGTGGTCTGTGTTGAGAATTCAGCCATGATTCTGATGGGCTTAGCTTTATAGGTAATCTGTTTCTTTTCTCTGATGGCTTTTATTTTCTGTTTTTATATTGAATTTCTGGTATCTTGATTATTATATGTCTGGGTGTAGATCTGTTTGGGTTGTAGGTGGCTGGAGTTCTGTATGCCTCACATAAATGAATGTCATTTTCTTTTCCCATGCTTTGGAGGTTTTCCTTAATTTTTTCCATGAATAGATTTTGTAATTTGCCTGTATGTATTCCTGCTTCTTTGTTCATGTTTCTTATTCTTAAATGGTAGATTCTCTTGTCATCTTCTAGCCTTTGTATTGTTACTGCCTGTTTGCTTGTTGTTTTTTAGAGATCTTTCCTTTCATGATCACACATTGCAAGCTTGTCTTCAAATTTTCATAGTCTATCATTAGTTTCTTTGAAGGAGTTTTGCCAGCTTTCAATGGAGTTTTTAATTTCCTGGTAGTCTCTTTGAATCTGCTTCATGTATTCTATATTTTCTTTATATTCTTTATTGAATGTTTCTCTCCTTTTTTTGTGTTCCTCCCTTCTTCCATCTGTATCATCCTGAGAGATACTTCCTGAGAGCATTTCTTTTATTACTCTACTCATATCTTGCTTTACTTGATTTAATATTTCAGTTTTGAGCTTGTCTACAAGGTCCTGAAGATATCTCTTAATGTCCATTGAAGCCATATCTGATGTTGTGTGTTTGCCGCCCTCAGTCTCCCTTGTTTTTCCTTCTCCTGTATCAGTGCTCTCAGAGTTCTAGGCTGGAGGCCTCCTCCTGCCTCTTTCTCCTGTCATGGCCCTGGCTTCCTCCACACAGGTTTCAGTGCAGGTCCCAGCCCCCTTCCCTGTTTGCCATGTCTCCTTTGATGCACGCTGGCAAGGGAGCTCCACCCTCTCCTGCCTGCTCTTGTCACTGAGGTGCAAGCAATGACTGTATTTGCCTGCCCCTCCCCACCTGGCCACCCAAACTTTAGGTGCCTTCCCGTGGTCAGTACTTGCTAGGCGCAGGGAATCAATTTGGGAAGGCCCATTGGGTCCCATCCAGGGGCGAGGCCCAGTCCAAGCAAGTCTCACAAATCTGCTCTGGGGAAGGAGAAACTAACTGAAGTCACTGTTGCTACCAGTTCAGGCTCCTCCTGCCAGATTCCAACATGTTGCCCATTTGGTTTCGCACTTCCCGTGGGAGGGGTCTCATTCCCAGCACTGACCATGGATTAGTGAAGATCCCTTCACCGGCTCCGCTCTCCGTTGGGCTCACCAACCCCCAACTTCAGCACTGCTGTGCTTCCTGTGAGTGGTGGCAGGAACAAGTTTGGGCAGCTCTGCCGTCTGGTGCAGATTCAGGCTGTTGCAAACTCGGTGGTTCGCCATGAATGAAAATGCTGTGTCCTGTAATTTTTAGCTGTTTCAGTTTTAGTCCTGAAGTGTTTAATGAGCTTTTTCATGTTTTAATTTCTTCCTGGGTCAAGAGGTTTCATCTCCCTCTGTCTGGGTCTCTCCAGAGTGTTTTATTCTGGCAAATGAGTTGTTTCTCCCCGGAGGCATTGTATTTTTTTACTCACTGATTGGCCGTCTTGTATTCTGTGCATTCCAGCTTTTTAAAAAATGATTTAAGATGGACTTTTCTTCAAAAAATTTAATGGTACGACAAAATGGTCTTGATCAATTGTCCGAAAGTTACACAGATCCTCATGAAAAAACATTGGAAGGCCAAATACCTTAGCATCACTTGGGAGCTTGTAAGAAATGGATGCTCTGAGGCTGCATTCCATATTTACTTTATGAAAATTTGTATTTAACAGGATTCCCTAGGGGCTGTGTATGCACATGAAAATTTGAAAAGCAGTGTTTTAGGAGCAGATCTTCTTATCTGAAGCACAACCATGGTTGGATTTCAGGAAGTCTTTGGACTTGCTGAAATTTTATGCAATATTTTGTATTGCAAAAATGAGTATTTTTCTGGAATATATCATATATTTTACACCTAGTCCCAGGTAGACTATTGAAATGTGTGGTTGGTCTTCAAGCTCTCTCTGGCTATTTCCCATACTGTTCTTCAGTTTCCTGATTCATTTAGTTGCACTGAGAAACTCTATGAAAGTTGCTGTTGAAATATATCATATTTTATTTAATGCTAGATACTAATGAGAATATTAAGCACTGCACAAGAGGCTCCAGACCTCATGGCTCAGACATCTGAGGTGTTTGCAACCCATGGATCTGAAGTACTTCCTCAGAATATGTGTATTTAACAAGCACTGTTGGTAGTTTTGATGAAGTATGTTTATAGAATAGTTTTACTACCTGGTTAGCATCTTTTTATTAAAAGCTACAGGATTTTCTTTTCCCTCCAGTCCTAATATTAGGAGAAGCTTTATTTCTTCTTGGAGACTGATATGCTGTTGTTGCATGAATACAAGTACTGTATGTAATCTTTATATATATATATTCTCCTTTTCTTTAATTTACAAAATACACATGTATGATATACTTTTGACAATTGTCCCTTTATACAGTTTTGTATAATTAACTTTATCTCTGCCTGAGTTTTAGTCTTGATTTTTCTGTCATTTTCATCTTTTTCACTCAAATGGGTTTGTGCAATTTTTAGTTTTTTGAACCTCTTTTGAGGTAGGCTACAAATAAAATATATATGAATATTTGAATGATTTATTTATTGAATCTATATAAATCTGTTCATTGTTAAAATTTTTACTTGGGAGAAGTAAAGTGGATTTTCTGTAAAATAACTTGCTTTCTTCTTATGCTGTTTGGCTCTAAAAGCTATCTTAAGTTCTGCAGTTGACAATTTATATTTAAACATTATATTTGAGGTAGATGTTGACACTAGAAACTCAAAACTTTAGTGAAATGTGATTCCGTATCTACGAGGGTCACTGTAAGAAAAAGGATAATAATAAGTGTGACCAAGAGTGTAGAGATGTCACAGCCCTCCTATATTACTGTTGAAAATGTAAACTTATACAACTGTTCTGCAAAAGTCTGGCAGTTCCCTAAAATGTTACCAAATGACAAAGCAATTCTAAATATTCTAAGAAATATTTATCCAGACAAATAAAAATATGTTTACATAGAAATTTATACATGGTTATAACTTTATTATTAATAGTCCCAATGTGGGAAATAACACAAATTCCCATCAACTTGTAAATGAATAAACAAAATATATATTCATAAAATGGAATATTAGTTGAACATAAAAAAGAATGAAGTGGTTGATACATGCTACAACATGGGTGAACTTTGAAAACATTATGCCAAATGAAAGAAGCTGAACACAATGATTCAATAGGAATATATATAGGTAGGAAATATATTAATGTTTTCCAGGAGCTCAGATTTTCTGGAAGGAGTACCAGGAATCAAGCTCATTACCTCATGCTTGCCAGGCAGGTGCTATGCTGCTGAATTATATTCCTGGCCCTGAGATTTTTTTTGGAAATGATGCAAATGTTTTAGAATTAGAGAGTATGATGGAGGCCCAAGTTTGTGAATATACTGAAATCCATCAACTTGTACATTTTGAAAAATTCAATAGTGTGCTATGTAAATTACATTTCAATAAATGTGTTTAAAAACTAGTCATCTATGACCTTTATTATATAAGGCATACCTGCCACTGTACCCATTATTACCCACATCTTTCTTCAGTGGTCACTAGGATTTGAACCTTTTTTGATAACACAAATAACATTTATTAACTCAATTAGCATTCTCATTTTATTGATTGAAGTCGTAAGTTTTATCAGTAAGGATTTTTGAATATCATTATACAGTATAGCCAGAATTTCTAACCTGAACTGACATGATTGATGACAAAGATAAGAAAGTTGATGCTTTTGCAAATTGACTTAGTCTGCTTGTGGGAGAAACATATGATATACATTAGGCTTTTGGAAACAGTGAAAGAGACCACTGACTTTGATTATTATGTACTGGTATGTACCCTTGGGTGTTAGAAACTCTTAAATTCTGAATGTCTGACTTAATCAGTTATTCCAAATTCAGGAGGTAGATTATATTTTAAAATCCAACAGTGGTATAGGCACTAGATTTAGATTCTAAGTACAGTTTTACTGGTAGTGATGAACTCTGACTTTGGTCAGTACAAACATATTTTTCTTTGATGACCTCTATTTTCTCATCTTTATGTTGAAATAGTAAGTTTTTTATCTTAAAAATTATTATGTGACTCCCATGATAAATAATGACTACATACTTACTAGTGTCAATTTCTTTTCATAGGTGAACATTACTTAATTGAGCCATAAAATAACTCTATGAAGGTATAACTTATAATAACTCTATGTGCTTCCCCCCCATTTTATGAATGAGGAAACCAAGGCTCACTGAAATTATATTTCTTCTTAAAATCATACATCCAAACTGGGATTTAAACTTGATTTATTTGATGTTAGTGCCCAAGTTTGAAGCCTGTGAGTCTATATCATTTAGTATGGAATTTTATGTTGCTAGAACAAACAGCCTTGAAACTTCTGGGTTAAAGTAATAAAACCTTATTTGTTACCCTTGCTGCAGAGTTTTGATAGCTTAATGATATAATTTGTGCCATCGCCACTTGAAGACCCAGATTGACAGAGTAAAGTAACTACCTTCACTGGCATTGCTAGTGACCTTGTCAGAGGGTAAAATATGTCATGCATTGACAGAGGTTCTTAAAGCTTCTACCTCAAAAGTGACATATGTCATACTCAGGTATTATTGACTAAAACTAGTCACATGGCTTTACCTAAAACATGTGTGTGTGCATGTGCATGTGTATGTGACATGGAGTTGGAGGTGGTGAAAGGAATGCAATTCCATTATATATTGGGAAGGAAAAAATGTAACTACTTGGCAAACTGTAATTATGACTGCCACAGCATTTTTCAAATATGTTAATCAATGTAAAACTATAATGATTATGAATGCCATTCCAAAATAAGAAGCAATGAGATAAGTTTACAGTTTTTCATGTGGTCTACTCTATAAATAAGATTTTGGTCTGTTTTAATGGATAGAACTTAATGTAGATTTGGAAGTAAAAAACTGATACTAGAAGGAATGAAGATATAACAAATGGGCTTGTGTATAGGTTGGAACAAATGTTTTAATACAAAGGTTTGCTATGCCTGATGAATCTGGCAGATTTGAGAGACAATCAAAGCATCATAATGCTTAACATAGCCCTTTATAATTTTCAAAGTGTTCCTACAGAATTAAATGAAATAATGCATGTGAAAGAGCTTCCTATTTTGCAGATAATTTGCAGATGTCACTTATTCCACATGATCTCATTTGATCCTTACCATTACCTTCTAAGATAGACCTAATACTGTGTGTTTTGGTTTTCAGTTATAGGTCAGGAAACTCTGGAGTATTGTGCTATTATCTATGGTTATTTTGTTAGTAAACACAGAACTCGGACTAGAAATCCACCATGTATCTTTTAGGTCAGCCCTTTACCTAACTGTACAGTGTTGTCTCTGAAAATAAATTCTTGAATATAACTTAAATGCATTGGATGAATTAAAAGTAACCCAGTTGAAAAAGACAAAAGGAACATTTTCAATTTCTCAAGACATTGTTGGGCATTGTGCAGGCAAACAAGTCAAGGAAACAAAACACACTGCCTTCTGAAGGAGCTCCTGAAAGGACTGAAGCTTTCTAAATCCTAACATAAATGGTGAGAAAATGGTCTTCCCAAGGAGCCAATTAGAAGCTTGCAAGCCGGATGTATTTTGCAGAATTTCATAGCTCAAGGAAGCTGAGGAAAGGTAGTTATGTCTGTCTTGAAGAATTGTGCAAAGTGGGTTAGCATTGCTCTCATTTTCTGTGTGAAAGAAAATGCCTTTCTAATTTTAGAGCCCTTTAAGAGCTGGATTGACTTGTGTGAAGGGAAGCTTTTCTCAGTGCTCATTTTGAGAGGTGCCTGTGAAATCATTTTTATATCCTGTTTGAAAAAAAAGACAATGTAGTGGAAGTGAAAAATGATTTTTGTAAAAAGTTATCTTCCCCAGAAGAGATGGTATTAATAGGGATCCAGTCATAAGTATTACTTTTTCCCTATGTTATAGATATGTGTGTTATCAGCTCAATGCAGATACTGGAAACTTTTAACTGTAATGTGTCTTCTGATGTTACACGGTAGCAATTATTTATTTAGAAAACTGTTCATGCAGGACAAAAACTTCTTAACTCTTAAAAGATGTTGGGTTTTTCCTAGCTTCTCAATAGTTCCACTGTAATTTATTTTACAAATTTCAGTTTTCAGAACATTAAAATGTATCATAATTTTTAAAATTTGCTAACTACTTTTTTATTTGGCAATACAGCAAGTAGTCTAAATGTATGCCCACAGAGTGGATAAAGAATATGAAGGTTTCTGTATATGTATCTATGTTTAAGTAACTGAGGTTGAATTATGTCCTTAGAAATGACTTTGCAAATTTCATTTTAACTGAAGAGTTTATATGTATTTAAAATTAAAAATTTTATCTAGAAATTAAAGGCTTATGGTACTAGGATTTAAGTCTATAAAATCACCAAGTTATGTTGTTGCCAAATCCTGTACAGCTAGAGTGAAATAAGAATTAAAGGTGGTCTTGTCAGGACCAAAGTCAGTGATATTCTTTTGCTGGGAAGTATATATCAGAACTCTATTGTCTGCAGAGCAACTGTAAATATAAGGAGGGAAAGGAAAAATTCTAATGAATATGTGACATAAATGGTCACATTTAATCCAAATAAACTAGTGTGGAGAGTCCATATCTTATAGAGGAAACAGGAAACCTCAGAAGTTTTATAATGGACTTAAGGCTCCCATATTTAATAACAAATAGAATTTAAACCCAAGTATATGATAGTATCAAACCTGTGCTCATCTTATTATACCTATGTAAGTTCATGAAGGCCCTAAGTAAAGAATTAATTAACATTTTTATATAATTTTAAGAGAAATCAAAGTATTATAACTTTCCTTAACATTTGAGACTGCTACCAAGGATAATAGACCCTCTTACACTGGTACTCAGAAATAGACTTTGAAGCTAGATAGGCCAATAGTTAAGGTTGTATCCATGTCAGGATCCCTTGTAGCTCAGTTTACAGTAGTAGTTGCTGTTGAGTTAGATAATCCCCATAGCTCAGTCATCTAATGGCAGAGTGACCTGGGGTAAGGTACAGCCTTGTGGCGTTAAGACACATGTGACTTAGAAAAAACTTTTCTGATTACTTTGTGCAACTAGTTTTTGTAAGAGGCATGCAAGATGATGTGTTGTACTGGTGAAGGTACACATGGGACCTTTTTAGGGCAGTTTGGTATTTGATAATAGTGGTTAAACTGATTTTAGATCTCAAATTTTCCATGGTATGCTTCTTACTAGTATAGCAGAATTCCATAGACTTATTAAGCTATACAGAACAGATATTTATATATCTCATAGTTATGGAGACTAGGAAATCTAAGATAAGAGGCCACATCTGGAAAAATCTCTTCACATGGTAGAAAAGACTGTGAACATGTGCAAATGAGAACATGAGGGCACTGAAATCACTTTTATAGCAAGCCTATTCTCACAATAACCTACCCTTAATTATATTAATTGATTAATATAACAACATGAACCCATTCATGAGAATAGAGCTCATAGGACATAGTTGGGCCTCATCCTCTGAACTGTTGAATTCAAGTCTAATTTTCTAACACATAAACTTTGGGAGACACATTCAAAAAACAGCAATGTCCCTTAAGATCTGGCTTAAGTGTATTCTTCCATTCAATAAATTTTTTTTTTCTGGTACTGGGGATCAAACTCACAACCTCGTGCTTGCCAGGTGAGTGCTTAAGCCACTGAGCTAAATCCCTGGCCCATAGAATTTTTTTTGTGGTGCCAGGGATCAAACTCACGACCTCATGCTTGCCAGGCAGGCACTTATGCCACTGAGCTAAATCCCTAGCCCTTTCCATTCAATAAATTTTTAAAAATTAATTTTTTGATTTTTTTTTTGTTTCTTGTCTCTCCTCTTGAAAACATAATCTTCAGGGGACTAGAGCTCTTGGCTATCTTGGTCATTGTTATAGCAATGACTCTTAGAAGAAGTGCTTTGCATAGCAAGGTCAGTAAGTGCTCCGTAAACAAAAGCTGTAGACCTTTTAAGATTTTGATCAATTCATTTCACTGTTTGATTCTTTCTCATGTTCACTGCATGGATTATTTCTTCCTCTCTACTTCTTTACTCTTTAACTTTCAAGCTATTTATGTAGTCTTTCATTATCAGTAAAATATGCTATCTCCCACGTTCAGAAAAAAATAGAAGCAACTAGTCAGGAATTTCTTGAACTTTCATTTCTAAACTCACAAACTTGCTTTTTTTTCCCTATATCTGTATGGTTACAGTAGAATTGTCCCTTTTACTGTGTACTTTTTAGTGTGTTCATGACACACTGCCCTAAAATATGACACTTTGACTCTTGCAAGCTGAAGGCATTGAAATGGCAAGTACAGGAAGGATTTTCTTTTAACTTTCTTGAAGTAAATCACAAGAATCTCACATGAGAGATGCTTTCCTTATATCTGACAGAAAGGGGAATCCTTATATCTGAAGATACAGGTACACTGATAGAAATCTAAATGAACATAACTTGGCATTTTTCTCAGTTTATTAACCTTAGCCTGTAGCGTTTTTTTCTTATCACATTTTCCACAACTCTTCATTCATTATCAATTCTACTATTAAAATACAGTTTTAACTTTGTCTTTGTATCTTTATTCCCTTATGAAGGCTTTCATGTAAAGCTTATGTGAAACACATCTGTATGTTTTTTACTTGTTAATCTGTTGTTGGTTTTGTCGTTGCTGCGTGGGATCAGCCAAGAACTTAGATGGATAGAGGAGAAAGATATTTTTTTGCTGCTACAGAAAAGCTAAGCCTCAGTCTAAGGTCAAGTTCTCCATTCATGTTTCACATACCATCGTTTCCTGCCATTTTAGGGATTTGTATATTAGTTAAGATGTTAGCTTCTGGAAAAGAAAAACCTAGAAACAGAGTGGCTTAATGCAGTATATCTGTTTCTAACTTGAATCATATCTAATGGGTAACATGAGGTTGGGGCAGGAATTGTTTTGTTCCTTGCCTCCTCAGGCTAATGGTGACTCTTTTTTTATTCAACATGGAGTTAGTTTTTGGTGTTACCCTGAGAATAGATAATCATCTAGGAGATGAGAGCAAGGAGAGAAGATAACGTTTAGAAAGTTTGTATGGGCCAGATCTGGAAATAATATTTCTCAGCTCTAGGTTCTTAGGACCAGAACCCAGAAACAAGGTTATTTATAGCCCCACAGGAGGCTGGCAATTACTACATTTCTGAAGGCTCAGAAGGAAAGGAAATGGTGAATATTTAGATAGACGCTTTGATTTTAGGTAGTTTGGAATCAGCTTATATTTTTACCTTCATCTTCTTGATTGACTCATTCTCATGAGATTTTAAAAACCTGTTTAATTTCTCCCAGGTTTTAAGATAAACAAGAAAATCTTTACATCCAGTTGTGTGGTAGTTTTCTACAGCTAAGTGCCACAAATTGGGTTAATTAAAAAAATGAAAAGTTATTTGCTCACAGTTCTGAAGGGTAGAAGTCTGAAATTAAGGTGTCAATATTGGTAGAATACTTTCATGTTTTTTTCTCAGTTTATGGAGGCAGCCTTTAATGCTTTGCATTCTTTGCCATGCAATGGTATCACTTTGATTTCTTCCTTTGTTTTTCTGTGCCTCTTTATTTGTGTCCTCATATGATGTCCTTCTTTCTTTAAAGGACCCTCATTTATATTGTCAGAGTTGTCCAGAGAGACAGAAGCAGTAAAATACGTTTATAGATATGCTAGTGTGTAATTAATTCATGTGGTTATGGTGGCTGAGGATCCTATGACAGATTGTAAACTGGAGGCTCTAGATTGCTAATGATGTGGCTCAGACCAAGTCAAATACCCTCAGAATCAGGGAAACTGGTGGACATAGCACTTAGTTTGAGGCTTAAAGACTCAGATGCTGGGAATCAGGCTGCTGGTATAAATCCTGGACTCTCAAGCCCGGTGAGCTTGGAATTTTAATGTCCAAGATTGGAGATAAGTATGTCCCAGATTTTGGAGGGTAGGACACCAATTAATCTTCTGTATTTGTGCTTTTTGAGCCCCTTAGGTAATTATATGATACCTGCCTACATAGGGCAGGTCCTCAACTCATCTGCTCAGATCTAGGTAATAACTTCCTCTGGAAACACCTTTACAGACACTCCCAAAATAATACTTTTCAAGGGTTTTATGCTTCTTTAATCTAGTCAAACTGACACCTAAAATTAACTATCACATCGTCATGTTGGATTAAGAGACTATCTCATCTTCATCGATCACATCTGCAAAGATCCTACTTCCAAATCAGGTCAGACTAAGTGGTCATGGGAGTTAGGACTCATACATTTTTTATTTAACATGATTCAACCCATAACCCTTTCTAGTTATTGCTCTCTTTTATTCTCCTCTTGTTAACAATTATATTTGTGTGAGATTTATATGCTTAATATCTACACTTTTACTCCTTAATGTATTTAAATAAGCTCCTATTATCATTTCTCTAACTCTACTTTTACTAGCCTTGCACAATGTTCAGTGGATATCTCTGCTTTTGTTTTGCTAGCCATTTTAGAGGCATTGAACATCACTGGCCACTTGCTTCCCAAAATGTTTTTTTTTTTTTTTTTTTTTTTTTTTTTTTTTTTTTTTACTTTACTTTGGTGACACTTCTCTGGTTATCTTCTGCTCCTAGGAAATCTTTCTCTTTGTTACCTCCTCTTCTATCTCTTAAAGTAGTTTTTTTCCTTCTAGGCCTCCTGTTGCTCTATACAATATCCCAGTCTCATCATCTTTATGACTTTAATTATTATATATATATATGCAGATAATTTTGAAATTTCTATCTTCATTCCCTTTTTTCTGAATGTCATACTCATCTCAAGTGTCCTCCCTAAAAGTTCAACTTGGTTGACCCACAGGCAGCTCAAAGCTAAACTCATCTTCGTTTTATAAGTCCTATCTCTTATTTGTTGTTTCTCAGTAAAGGATAGTAATTGCTTATGTCAGAAAGGTGGAAGTTATTATTTTCCTCTTCACTTTCACGTCCAAAATTTCTCAATTCCTGTTGATTCTGTCCCTACTGCTTTCCTAGGTTGGGTGGGGAGCATGGAGTACAGAGTAATTCCTAATACAAATACAGTTTCTTTTAAGGGTGATGAAACTCTTCTGACCTTACATAGCAGTGATGGTTGCACAGCCTACTAAAAGTGCTAAAAGAATACTAAATTGTATATTTTCTGAAACCATTGTTATATAAACTTCAACTAAAAAAGACACTTTAAAAATTACAGTATTTCAAAAGCACTAAGAAGCAAGATAGCTTATGTTATTGTAGAATTTTCTTTTATACCACTTTTGCTACAAAGGATATATTCCTATTTAAATGATCTCCTGATAATTTGTAACTAAGGTGGTCTGTCTTTCCCGCTTCATTTTGTTCTTTGCCTTTTGGACTGACTTAGTTCATCTTAATAATTATGAGAAAATAGTTTCATATTTATTGCAGGTTTACCATGTGTCAAGGCATCTAAATTTTCACCTATCCCTTATATGAATTTAATGAGTCATATAATACTATCGCCATTCTCCAGATGAGAAAACATGCTTGGATAGGTTATATGACTTTTTAAGATCGAGCAGATAGAAACTGAGAGACAGAGCTTATACTGTATTCAAACCCAAGTCTTTCTGATTTTAAAGTATACTTTTTTCCTCCTTCTCTTTTATTTTTCTTCTTTTATCCCTGCTTAATCTCCCTTTTCTTCTTTGCCTGTCTCTATATGTAATATATAATTCATCCCCTAGATAATTTATGCTGACTTAAAAGGGCAATAAGTGTAGTAGGTTTGAAAACCATACTCCAGAAAATGCAAAGTACTAAAAAGCAAGTTTATCCCTTTCCAAGAAATGTCTCTTCAAAAAGTGGTACTTTTAGACATTTCTAGTGATTCATTACAGTATCAAGTTTTCCTTTTCACTGCTAAAGTAATATTCTGTGGTATTGAAATAACTGTTTGTTTAATCATTTATCCATTGACAAAATCTAGGATCATTCAGTTTGTGGCCATTATATATAAAGTTGCTATAAATGTTAATGTACAAGTTTATAAGTTTTCACTTCTCTGGCACAAATGCCCAAGAGAGCAGTTCTTAAGTCACATAGCACTCACATTATTAAATTGTAAGAAGCTCCCAAGCTTTCCCAGTGCAGCTTTCCATTTAATATTTCCACAAGCAATGTAAACGATCCCGTTTTCCACATTCTCTCTGGCATTTGTCATCATTGTTTTTTGGTTTTACCATTCTTTAAAGTGTATACTTCTATCAGATTTTGACTTTAATTTTTGCATTTCTTTGATGCTTAATTACATTGGACATGTACTTTCATGTGCTTGTTTGTTATTTGTGTATCTTTTTGGAGAAATGCCTCTTCATGTCACTAGTCCATTTGCTAACTGGATTGTTTCTTAGCATTTACTATTGAAGATCTATCTATCTATCTATCTATCTATCTATCTATCTATCTATCTATCTATCTAGTGATACTAATCCATTAACAGGTATGTTGTTCTTTTTCATATATATTAGTAGTCCATTATCAGGTATTTTCAATTTTATTAGCATCATTTGTTGCACAAAACTATTCTTAAACTATTTGCTATATTGTTGTGTGTGTGTGTGGTGGTACTGAGGATGGAATTCTGGGCTTTTTCATTGAGTACATCCCCAGCTCATTTAATCTTTTATTTTGAGACAAGGTCTTGCTAAATTGCCAAATTGGGCATGAAGTTGTGATCCACCTGCCACAGCCTCCCAGAGAGCTGAGATTACAGGCATGTAACCCTCTTTGTGGATTGATTGCTTTCATGCTTTTACCAAAAGCCCAACTGGACATACTCTTGTGGATGTGTGTCCAGATTCTGTATTCTGTTCCACTGATTTGCGCATATATATATTCTCCAGTAAGTTTTCTTGATTTTTGTAGTAATGTGACTTATACATTACTATTGAGCAAATATATGTCCTTTTTGTATATTTATGAGTGTTTAGCTATTCTAGTTTCTTTATCTTTCTATATAAATTTCAAAATAATCTTCCCTATATCACAGAAATATCTTGCTAGAACTTTAATACAGGTCTAGATAAACTTTTTTGAAGACTAAATTGTATCTCTTTCCAGTTGATACTTGAAGTCCTACCCCCTGGGGTGATTGAAGATAGAGTATTTAGGAGAAAGTTGAAGTTAAATAAGGTCATAGTAAGATCTTTTTCACTCTCCTCTTTCTGCCATGTGAAGACACAGAAACAATGTAGCTATCCACAGCCCAAGAAAAGTTCACCAGCCATCAACTCTGTTGGCACCTTGATCTTGGATATTAAGCCCTTAGTTTATGGCATTTTGTAAAGGCAGCTTGAAAGAACTCATAAATTGGTTTAGGGAGAATTATATCTTTACTGCATATCAACATTTGCTGGTTTTCAGCATATAAATCATGTATGTATTTTGTTATGTGTTGTACACCTAAATATTTCTTTTCTAAGAAATTATAATTTATATTGTATTTTTAACCTCAGTTTTCACATGTTCATCATTAGCATATATCTAGAATCTTGCTAAAATCCTGTGATAAGGATAGGTGTGCTCAGGAGATTCTATGGAATTATTTTTAGGAGATTCTTTGAAGATAGAAATGTTGTCATCTGCAAATAGGTATAGTTTTATTTCTTCCTGTATAATCTGTATGTGTTTTATTTCCTTTTATCTCCTCATTTTACTGCCTACAACATCTAGGGCTATGTTGATTAATATAGGTGCCAGAAGACATCAGTATCTTGTTCCCTATATTTGGAGGAAACCAATGTTATGATTTTTTTGCTTCAAGTTGAATTGTGTACCACTAAAATTTGGAATGCAACTACATTTGGAGATAAGGTCTTTAAAGAGGAAAATATATTAAAAAGAGGTCTTCAAAGTAGGCTATAATCCAAGATGACTTAAGTCTGCATAAAAAGAGGAATTTTGGGCTGATAAATATAGAAGGAAAATTATGTAAAGCCACAGAAGAAGACATTTCCAGGTAGAGAGAATTCTTAGAAGAAACTGACCCCGCTGAAATTTTGATCTCTATATTTTGGGCTTCAGAGTTATGAACCAATGAGAGTCTATAGCAGTCCTAATGAATTAATGCAAAGTTTCAAGTATAATTTAGAAAATTCAATAGAAGTAAAGCATTTTTATCCATATTTTTATCTTTTCCTTTGTTTTTTTATTTCATGTCCTAAGATTGCTTTTTACTATTTTCTTTCTGTTCAAAGAATTTGCTTTAGCTATTCTTTTAGAGTAGTTTTACTGGTGATAAATTCTCAGTCTTCCTTCATCTGAAAATGTGTTGGTTCCTCTTTTTCCCTTGATGAATTCTCTTCAGTGAATATAGGATTCTTAGTTGACAGTTATATTTTTCAGTACTTGAAAAATGTGGCTTATTTCTGGCCTTCGTGGTTTCTGGTAATTCATTGCTTCGTGTCCTATAAGTAATGCCTTTTTTTTCTCTTACAGCTTTTAAGAATTTTCTTTCTTTGTCTTTTTAGAGAACTGACCGTGATACATCTTTGGTCACCTGTGTGTTCCTGTTGTTTACAGTTTGTTCTGTTTCTTTACCTACAAAAAGGATTGTCATTTGTCAAATTTAACAGTTTCAGCCTTTATTTTTTGAGCACTTTTTCAGCCCCATTCTGTTTTTGCTTTCTATTCTATGACTGTTAGACACTTTATTTAAGCATCATAGATCCCTGAAGGTTTGGCTTATTTCAGGTTGGTTTATTAAATATAATTTTCTCTCATTAAAAATTTGGGTAATTTTTATTATTTTATCTTCCAGTTAACTGATTTTTTTCTTTATGCTATTGACTCTATCTATTGAGTTTTTAATTTTGATTATTGTATTTTTTACTCTAAAATTTCCATGTGATTTTTTGTTATATCCTCTATATACTGTGACTTTCTATATTTTCACTCCTACCTGTTGTGTTCACAATTCCTCTTTGAAACATCATATGATGGACTTCTTTATGATGAACTTTTTTTAGATAATTTTGATAGTTTTGTCATCTCAGTTTTGATATGTTTGTTGTTTTTTCTATGCTAGTTACATTTTTTGTTGTTTTTGTGTATATAATTTTAAAAATTGAAATCCAAATATTTGATATATTGTTACAAAACTCTCATTAAAACTTTCTATTTTAGTTGATTGTCTCTAACATTGCTCTAGCAAGAGAAGTGAGGATATGTTGGTATTAAGAGTCTGTGTTAGAAGCTAGAATTTCTATTCTGCACCTCTTGGCATTTGAGGGGGGTTGTATGGGATACCTCCTAACAGTTCAATGGAAATGGAAACACAGGTTTCTCCTATGATTTCCACTCACCCTATGAAAGAGAAGTGGACAATTACTGTGTCTATTTGAACTTTTCTGACCTCTGAGATAGGAATATTGAGTCATCTTGCTACTGCTTGGTGAAAATAGAAATCTAGATTTCATACTTGACCTTGCTGGTATAGCTCTAGGTGGGATGGGGCCATTATACTTTATATGGAGTGGGACTGAAATAAAGAAGTTATTGCCAAATTTTTTTTTCTGCCTTGCTTGGTTTCCCCTTTCTGGTCCTTAATTAGACTAGGCACTTTTTATCTGTGTCTTTTGTAATTTTACATTGCTGGCTTATTTAGCCATAAATTTGGAATATTTGAGGAAAAATGATTCAGGAACTCACTTCCTTGTTTTTCATTGGACCCCAAATTTCCTGGCTACTCTGGTTTCCTCTCTCATAGTTTTCTTACATTTTTTTGTACACAGTGTCCAGGAGATTTACTTATACTTAGCAGAATGAACAGCAAAATGTATGTCTACTCCATTTTCTTCAAAACTGATGTCCCAGAACTTTTTTATTTTAGTTTTTACATTTTTTAAAATTACTTGTGGGTCCTGAGGATCAAACCCAGTACTTTGAGCATGCTACACAAGTGTTCTATTGATGAACTACACCCCATCCCATTTGTATTTTACATTTATCAATATTTCATTTGGGTTTAAGAAAAGGTAAAGAGAGAACCCTTCTCAAATTGCAAATAATTACCCAGTTGGTGCAAAATAATTTATTGAATAATAAATTACACAATTTTTTCTTTTTCTTTTATTTTTTTATCAGTACATGTTTATATTAAACAGTATTTTCATTCCTTAGGGAGGAGTTGGAGATGTATAAAACATATTTTAATCCCCTTGTAAAAATCTCCTTTCCCTCTCCTCACCCCCATCTTGGTCTCCTTCCCACTTGAGAAGGATCTGTATCCCTGTTCCTGTTATCTATCTTTTATTTTGTTCTTTATTTGCATTTTTGGGTTTCTCATATATAGGAAACCAGAGAATACTTAAGCTTATATCACTGATTTATTTCATTTTCATATTATCACCAGGTGGAATGATTTTTACACAAATGACTCAAATTTATCTTTGTTTATGGCAGTGTAAAACTCATTGTGTGCAAACACCACATTTTAGTCATTCATCTGTTGATTGATATATAGGCAACTTCTAAGATTTAGCTGCTCTCAATTGCGCTGCTATAAAAATGGATATGTATGTATCATTGTAATATGATGTTTTTAACCCTTTCAGAAAGATACCTACAAGGAGAATAGTTTGGTCAAATGAAATTTATTGGTTTAATTTTGGGGGGGAATCTCCATATTGATTTCCATAGTTGTTGTACTAGTTTGCATTTCCACCGACAATGTAAGAAGGGTTCCTTTCCTCCCTTCAGCTTCACCAGAATTTATTACTTAATTTATTCATGTTGGCTTCTCTTTTTGCAGTCAGAGGAGATCTTAGTGTTTTTCTTTTGTTGTTCAGAAACTTTTTAATGTGATATGTTCTTATTTGCTGACTCTTGATAATACTTGTTATACAAGATTTTGGTTCAGAAAGTCTTTGCCTATACCTATGACTTGCAGTTTTACTTTTTTTTTATCTTTCAAAAGATTGTTTCTGTTATAACATTTAATTCTTTGATACATTTTGATTTTATTTTTAGTATGTGGTGAGAGATATGGGTCTAGATTTAACTTTCTACATGTGAATAGCCAATTTTCTCAACATCATTTATTAAAGAGACTATCTTTCCTTCAGTGTATGCTTTTAGCCCCTTTGTCAAAGATCAAATGATTGAGTTTGCTTGTAATTGCTTCTGCAACCTCTGCTATGTTTCATTGATCCACATGTCAGTTTTTGTACCAGTATCATGCTTTTATTTTTCGCTATAGCTTTGTAATATAACTTTAAGTCTGGGACTGTGGTGCTTTTTTACAAATGTAAGACATCTATGAAAGAGAGGAATCCAGACTAACGAGGAACTTTGGGGCCCAATGAACAAGAAAGATGTGAGTTCCTGAATTTTTTTCTTCAAATATTCCAGATTTATAGCTAAGTAAATCAGCAATCTAAAAAGACAAAAAGACACAGATAAAAAGTACCTGCACTCTCAAATTAAGGACTAGAAGGTGACAGCCTGAAGTTTTCATAGAGTTCAGACTCCTCTGAACTAGGCTTTCATTATTTGGTAGGATTTATATTACTGCCTTGACTTTATTGCCAGTGATTATTTAGGATACTTAAATCTTGATTTAGTTTTGATAATTCATATGTATCATTATTATTTCACAGTTTTGTGAAGTAGTAGTTAATAATCTTGATTTTGGTAGTGTTTATATGATTTTAATTTTTTCACTTCAAGTTTCATAATTTGTGTTTTTTCCCCTTTTTTGGTTAGATTGGGCAAGGTATTGTGTATTTTGTTTATTCCTTCAAAGAACCAACAATTCAATTAATTGATTCTATATATTGTGGGTTTTTTGAAAATCTCAATTTCACAATTTCTGCTTTGATCTTTATAATTATCTTCTTCTAAATCTGGGTTTGGTTTGTTATTCTTTAAGATTGTGAGGTACATTTGTTATTTATTGGTCTTGGTCTGTTTTTGTGATGTGAGAATTCATAGCTATAAACTTCATTCTTATGACTTCTTTCATGGTGTCCCGTAAGTTTTGTTATATTGTTACTGGCATTATTGTTTAATTCTAGAACTTGTTCTATTTATTTCTTGATTCATTCTCTAACCTATGTTTATTTAAGAATGTATTTTTTTACTTTCCATGAATTTCAATAATTTCTTTTGCCACTGATTTCTAGTTTCATTATACTATGCTCTGATTATATGTGTGGTATAATTTTAGTTCTTTATATTTACATAAGGTTTCTTAGAATGTTGTCTATATTAGAGAAAGTTCATGCTGCTATGAAAAACAAGTGCCCTATAGTTGGGTGGAACACTGTAGATATCTATTAAGTCCATTTTTTTGAAGGCTGGTACAACATTAATATTTCTTTGTTAATTTTTTGCCTGTTTGTTCTATTTTTTGTTGTTGTATTGAGTTCCCCCAGTACAGTTGTATTTTTGAATTGTAGGACTTTTACATCCTGTAAAGCTTGTTTTATAAAATTGGGTGTGCCATTGCTTGGTATATATATGTTAATAATTATTACCTCTTCCTGTTGGTAATATCTAATGACCATTTTTTCCTCTTTTGATCAGATCCACTTTGTCTCAATATAAGATACCTACTACTGCTTCTTTGTGAGTTCCTATTGCATGGGATATTATTTTCTGTCTTTGAATTTTCAGTCTATGAGCTTCTTTTTGAGTTAAATGTGTATCTCTTTTTTTTCTTTTTCTTTCTTTTTTTTGGGAGGGGTACAAGGGATCAAACTCATGACCTTGTGCTTGCTAGGCAGGCACTTATGCTGCTGAGCTAAATCCCCAGCCCAAATATGTTTCTCAAATACAGCACATCATTGGATTTTGTTTCTGCCAGTCTGTTTATTTTGATTTTGGAAGTGATCTCATTCACATAAAGTGTTATGACTCATAGGTATTAGTTTATTTATGTTGTTACTTTGTTTTCCTGTTGCTAATTGTGTTTCTTTCCTTGTTAACTAGCTACCCACCATACTTATTGTATTAATTATATCAGATATTTTGTTGTTGTTATCTGCATTGTTTTTTTCTAGGGTGTCATTAAGAATTTTTTTGGATCTTTGTTTGGTGGTCATAAATTTCTTTTACTTCACTTTGTCATGAAGATGTCTTATTTCTCCATTAATTTTGAAAGACGATTTTGCAGGATATATAGCCCTATGTTGGGAATAGTCTTCTTTTAAATAGGGCTTGAAACAATTTATCCAAGATTTTCTGGCTTTTACATTTGTGTTGAGAAGTCTTCTGTAATTCTAATGGGTTTATCTTTATGTGCATTTTATAGGTTTTTTGTAATAACTTTCATGATTTTGTTCTTGTGCTGAACTTCTGTCATTCAGATTATAATGTGTTGTGGAGAGGTTTTTTCTGATCATGGTTATTTTGGGATCTATCTGCCCCACTTACTTTGTGTGTTAAATTATTTTTCCTTCTTTGGAAAGCTTTCTGCTTCTATTTCTGTAAACAGGCTTTTTAATGAGCCTAGAGCCCTCTTCTGATTTTTCACTAATTCCAATTAATCTTAGATTAGTCTTATTTGCATCATCTAAGAGTTCTTGTATGCATTTTTCACACTCTTTTTTAAGCATGTCTCATTAATTGATCATCAACAATAGCCTTGTCTTTTAGTTCTGACACCCTGCCCTTATACTGGTTACTTCTGACACCCATAGTTTTGATAGAATTTTTGATCTCCTGAGGTTCTATTAGGAACATTTTTACAACTCTGTTATTTTATGTTGGTTACTCATGTTTTACATATTTTGTTTATCTCTGATAGCTTTTTAGTAATGGGTTCTGGAGACCAGCTGTTGACTTTGTTTATCTGACCCATTTTCTGTTTTCTTATATTTTCACTGAGTTTACCAAGAACCTTATTCAGCTCTTTTGTCATTTCCTATTTTATCCTTCTGAATGATTTGCTTTTGTGGCTTTTGTTTACTTTCTCTTTGATATCCATGGATTAGTTTTGAGGGAATTTGTAGTTTTGGGAGACATTTTGTTGCCATGTCATCTCATGTTTCTATTTTTGTTTGTTTGCTTGTTTTATGTTGAGGGTTAGAAGCTGATTATATTGGCAAGCTTTGTTGCTAGTATGCAGACATCTTTAGTTAATGTGTACTTTTCAGTGGTGCCCTCTGGGCATGGCTAACTTTTGGCCTTTGCCTCTGACTCCAGATCCAACCACCTTTTTTACTTGTTTGGTTTAGCACCCAGTTCTTCAGGTATGGGCCAAAGTATTGTTAATGACTGCAAGTCAATCCATATGTTGACTCCCCCACCAAAAAAAAAATCCAAACAATTAATACCACCGACTGTGTCACCTTGGTTGTAGCACTAAAGTCAGGAACAATAATAGCATCAAAGAAACTGAATATTGATAAATCCTAAGCACCAAAATGTATTATACTCACCCATAGAAAAGTGATCTATAATGATGTACGAACAATAAGACAAACAGACTTTTAACTCTCTTATTGATCTACAGTAATTATCTCTTAAATGGAACAACTTTGCCTCCACTAACAATAGAATAGTATTGAACACTAATAGCATAAATGTAACTAGCTATCTAGAGACTCATAAGGCTTAGTAGCTACAAGTAAAGGCAGAAGAGTAGGGAAACAGAAGGAAAAAGTAAAATTTGAAAAATGATTCAATAGGATATGAGAAGGATGTGAGAAAAGTGAGATAGGGAGTCCTATTGAGAAATAAAAGGAAACTAACAGTGTTAGAAAACAATAGCAGGAAAGATTGAAAAAGAAAAACAAAAAAGAAAAACAGAGTGAAACAGAGGATATGAAATATTACAAAAAAGTAGAGAAAAAAAGTTGAATGGGAGAAAAGAATCTATGAAGAATAGAAAAACAAAAAAGTTAAAACCCACCCCCCAAAAACAAACCAATATGAAAAAGAGAAAAATGATTAATATAAAAAGATTTTTAAAATATAGTGGTACCTTGGTCATGATTTTAATTTGTTTTACAATTTTGCGCAAGATGGCTGTGTCTGTGTTTGTGTAGGGAAGATGTTCACGGTTGTGTTTGTTACCTGATGTGAATTTTGTGAACAGAAGCAAAATTTTGTGGACACTTTTTGTGTGAGAACTGAATTGTTTCTGAATAGAAGCATTCATGAAATGAGGTGTAACTATATTGTGTCAAAGTAGGCATTCCTCTGTATTTTTGAATGAGTTTGTTTTTGCAGTGTCTTCAGATTTGCAATCCAGCCAGGAGTGATTTTTCTCTGCCTAGCTTTAGGGCCTATGAGTTTTTGGGGTACCTGCCTTTCTTGTACCACAGGCCTCTCTGTCTGTTCACTCCAGACTGTGGGAATCATTCAAGCCAAGGCATGTCCTTGATCGCTTTGATATATGGAAAAAGTTACCAGCCCTCTGACCTCTACTGAATATAGGGCATGGAGCAGGAGTTCAAGTGGGCTCTTGCACTTCATGTTGATGACACTCATGAAGTCTGGTTGTTCCCTACAGAGGTCCTTCCCAGCCTGAGTTTATGCTTCTCAGGGCATCTATGTCTGGCTCTCACCCTCTCTGTGGAAGGTTTCCTTGCTCATCTCTCAACTAGTTACTTTGGAAGGGTAAGTTGGGAGTCCCTGAAGTTGCTGGCCAGATTTATAATTTCTCTCTGGGCCTGCTGGCCCTCCTGCTTTTTAGCTTCTCTCCCCAGGCATTGTACCCATCCAGGTTCAGTTTGGTTGGTTAGTCCATGCTTCTGTCGCTCCATGTCAAAAGGAAACAAAATGTGGAGCCGGCCTGGTTGCTTGTGTCAATGGCACCATGTAAGTGGCAGCCTGCTTCTCTTCACCCATTTTAAGTGCTACATTTATTACAAAATATTTTATGTATACTCTTAGCTATATTTTCCTGCCATCTATTTCTTTTAGTGATCTAGTTCTACTTTATATCACACAGTTATAATTATTGAAACTTAATGATGTTTTGATAGACAAGTGTCATGCTCTTGGCCATTTAACCTGCTTATCTTTTATTCATTGAGCTTCTCACTGAAAATAAAAACCTTTCATCCTATATCATTTTTATGAGTACCATACAATATCACTAAGACTTTCCCATGCCTACTGTAATTCTAGTACACGGCCAGACAGTAGGGATTTAATTCTCTAAAGCAGAAATTGGAATTTTGGGGTATAGAGAGAATGTCTTTTGTCGGTCTCAGTTCTTTCAACCTAATCAATTAGAAATGCTCTGTGAGTGACACATTGAGGGAAAAGAAAATTGCACTTATTTTCCTAGCCCAGCAGCATGCTGCATGTAGGGCTTTCACATTTAAAATTTTCTAAGAGCATCATCAATCCAATTTTACCCCTTGTTCCTATAAGGAAAGTGCAGACTATTGTAATTTGACATAGGAGCTCTGAAAAAGAAGTTGTGTTTGTAGAATATCACCAAGGAGTGTCTCTTCTTAAATTTCCTGTATAATCTGTTTATATGGTTAACCATTTATTGGTTCTTCCTGTTCATTCTTTAAGGGAGATTAAGCTGAAAACTCTATATTTTATTTATATCTAAGTTGAAATACATGTATTTTTTTACCAACAAACATCAAACTGTTCTTCTTTGCCCCCTCTAAGTTACCCTCTTTTCTACAGCTAATCTGATTTAATACCCTCATTTCTATCTCTGTTGCATGATTTTGGGGCGAGTTATATGAGTGTACATGGGCTTATTTAGCATCTTCTTTTGGATGTCCCAAATACAGTATTTTTAAAACAAAACTCCAGTCCTCCCTCTGAAATTTGATTTCCTTCAAATAATTTATTTTTTTTAATAAATGGCTGTCTTCTCCTAAAAATATACTACTAAGAATCTCAGTCACTTCCTTGACCTTAACAATCTCCCAGCCGGTTGTCTTGCTTTTACTTCTGGTCCTCTCTGAAGTATTCTCTATCCAGCAGTCAAGGCAGCTTGCTAAAATACAAATCTGATCATATCGGTTTCCTGATTCACTCTTTCAAATGGCTTCTTATGGTTATTAGAATAAATATAAATCTCAAAATGACCTTCAAGCACTGAAGCAATTTAACTACCTCTACATTTCCCATCTTTTTTTTTCTTTCTGTATATCCTATCAGTGACAGTAATGGTTATTCATCTTCTAGATATATTCTGAATATATCTGTTTATCTCCATATCCACTGCCATATTTTCAAGCCACCATTTTTCTTTAACTTCATGTTTATTATATAATAGCCAGGTGACTGGTTTGCTTGATTCTACTACCCTTGCTCCCCTTCTCTCCATCTCCATGCAACAGTCAGAGTAATCTATTGAACATAGACATGTCTAAGAATTATTTTTTATGTGTTATTTCATATACTGCATATAACATCATCTTTTTCTTTTTGGTGTTTTTTTTCTTTGTATTTCTGCAGATCAAACCTAGGACCTTAAATACATACAAGGTAAATGCTCTATCACTGGACTACCTTCCTAACCCCTCATATTATCTTTTTAGGGTAGCATGAAAGGCCCTCAATTGTATGACTTCATATCTATTTTTAATTATACTCCAGATCAGTCTGTACTATAGGCTTAACAATAATTATTATGGTAATAACGCTATCAAATAGCACTAGAAATTACCAATTATTAGCCATTTTCAATATACAAGCTTTGTAAACATAGTATCTCTAATTCTTAAAATCATCTTTCTACTTAGTTAAAATATATTGTTTGGCTACTTAGTTTGAAATATATTGTTTATTACGTTAAGTGGTTATACCTGAAAGCTTAGTAACATTTTATGAGTTATCCAACATAGAAAATTCAATAAATGCATTTTATATCCGTTAGGATTATGTCTTAGTCCCTTTTGGGTGGTAAAAAAATTCCTTTGATTGTATAATTTGTAAACAATAAAAATTTACTTCTCATAATTCTGTAGGCCGGGAAGTTCAAGATCAAAATATCAGCTTATTTAAAGCCTAGTAAATATAAATGCTTTCTGGTTCCCACATATCTTCTTGCTATGCCCTCATATGGCAGAAAGATAAGGTAGCCTCCCTCTCATTCCTTTTACATGGGCACTAATCCTTTCCTAAAGAGATCGCCTCCTAAAGGTCTCATACCTTAGTATTATCACATAATAATTTAAAGTTTAACATATAAACTCTGGAAGACACATTAGAATATAACAGATAGATATATGGATAGTTTTTCACTGCATTGTCAAAGTGGAGTGTATTATCACTGTTGATTGCTATTATTAAAGAATCTGACATTTGAAAAATTAACTCCACTTGGTATTATGGTATTTTAATCTTTTAAAATGCTGTTGGATTTGACTGATAGATATTTTTGTTTATCATTTAGTTACAATCAGAACTGCAGGTCAATATCTTTCATATATGTGTGCATGCTCACATATGCATGTGTGACAGGTTTATCTGTTTTGTAATAGTTTTGCCATCTTCATAAAATAAATTGGTTAACTTACTCAATATTTTTATAATTGCTTAATATCTGACTTCTCCATTAGATTATCTCATCTGTGAAGACATGAAATTTTCTATGGATAATCTTAGCATGCTTTTTGGCACCTTATAATTAATATATGGATATTTGCTGAATTTGAATCCTCATTTTATAGATGGGAAGCTGCGGCTCAGAGTGTTCAAGCATGTTGCTTAGGGTCAGATATCAGTACATGGCACAGCTGGTCCTAAATAGCTAAAACTAATTTAAATATAGCTTAATGGCCCAAACTTTGGTAGGAAGATAGTGTACATGGATTGGAAACTTGAAAAGTTGTTGCTATAGATTCAAAGATGGAAAATCAAATTTCCAAGTGATCTTCCCTTGTCTTGTTTAAGACCTATGAACTCCATTCTGACTCCAGAGTCTGTGGCTTTCTGTTCTATTATACTGCCTCTCCAAATAACTCCAGTTACTCATGTATGGGTAGTGACTTCTTACTGTATTGTCCAAACTGTGACAATTCTGGGAATGAAATAGGCCACTATTAATTATTATTACTGGATAACAGACATAAGTCATGAATATCTTGGGCAAATTTGGGCTGTCTTAGGCACTAGCATACCTGTTCTTCCCATCTGTCATACATGATGTGCTGTTTCTCATATACCTACATTTACTCATGCTCTTCCCTCTACCTGCAATGCGATTTATCTTCCTTTTTTTAGCCCACACTCACCAATCTTTCAAATGCTTTTTTTTTCCCTCAAAAGCGTTGTAAGGTTCACTTTCCCTCTGAGTCAGTCAAGTCTTTTATAGTTTGTGTGGTCAACACTCTGATTATTCTATTCTAGCATTTATCATAGTCTCCAGTAACTGTTCTGTGTTTAATGGTCTCTATCTTCTGATAGGCTGTGAGTGCCACCCTGATGTCAGGGATCATGTCTTTTTTTCCCCTGATGCCTGGCAGTGCTTGGCTCATAGTAAGTACTCACTAATTGTTTGTCAAATACATGAATACATGAGCAGATGAATGAATGAATAGCAAAATGGAAGTGTGCTTACCATAACAGAAAACTGCTATCTTAAGTGAAAGGAACACAGCAGGAAAACATGTTGATGCTTTCCACTTGATGTACATGGCTATGATCTCCACCGTCAAACCTTTAGGAAACATTAGGGCAGGAACAGATGGCCTCACTGTGCTGAAGGCATGCTAAAAGGTCGCCTGAACAATATAGCTTCCACTGGTGTGCTACACTGCCTGGAATGCTGCCATCACAGCCATTCCTTTGAGGTAAATACTGTCTCCAGATGGCATTTCCTAAAATGTGCATATGCTATCTGAGAGGGGTAGCCTCTGAATTGTCACACTTTGCCTACACACTTAGATTTTCTGGGAATGATATATTGTATATGGAATCCATGCAGTTGGGTAAGTGTAGGGGAAGTCTGTTTTTTGGAACTTTCCTTATGTATAATTATTTAGCAGCTATCTATACGATTAATATATGTCTCCCTGGCTAAACTGTGGGCTCCATACAGGTAGAGATATGCCCCCTTTGGTTTGGTTTACTTAATACCCAGCATAGTACTATATATATATATATATATATATATATATATATATATATATTCAATAATCTTTGTTGATTAATGCTGTTCTTGTGTATTGTTTTGCACATAGTTAGATCTTATATCATTGAGCCTTACTTGTTTATTGACATGTTATCAGAGCCTATTTTTCTACAGCCTCATTAGATCTGAAGAACATTAAACCTTTGGTTCAGCCTGCATAGGGTAGCACCAAATACGACAACTACAGGATTTGTATCACCACCTGGAACTTTAAATTGTTTTGCCTCCATGCGCTTTTGAATTAGTAGTGCATATGTACACACTAAACCTTAGGGAATCTGAATGCATAAGGAGTCACAATCTTCCTACTCAGCCTTGATGTTATGATTTTCTAATAATGCTGATTGACTCTTGCTAATTATTGTTTTCCATTTTCAAGAGATTGGGGCATGCTTCTATATCCTCAGATTTTGGCTATGGCTCTCCATTACAAGAGTAGATTATAATTTCTGGTTTAAAGTGTAAGATTTTTACTGCTTAATACCTTATTTTATTGATTGATATACTCTATTTTGATGCCAATACTTGGCATAGCATAGGTGTTTAACAAATGCTCACTGAATGAATGATGACGCTCTTTTAGGAGAAAATACCTTTTGTGTGTGTGTGTGTGTGTGTGTGTGTGAGGGTATCCTGGACTATAGTAGTAATAGCTACCTTATCATTTAGTGTTTTCATATTCTGTGTCAATCTATGTGGTAAGCACTTTAAGAACATTTTTCTAGTTGGCATGCTCATGCCTAAAAAGTAGGTAATAATATCTCTAGCTTACAGATTGACTAACTGAGGTTCAGGCCTCATAGTTAGAGGTGGAAAAAACGTATATTGGTCTGATTCCAGAGCCTCTATACTTTTCATTTTATTGTATGAGTGGAAACTACACAGGTGGCAGTAGGGTGGCAATTTGGGGGGCATAGATGGGCCAAGAAGGTGGTATTGGTACTAAAGACAGACTTCATTGCGAGACATATTTGCCTAGTATCAGTTCTATTTCCCTTTAAGTGTGGAATGCTTCTGTACTGAAAAGCATCAGGCTGTCCATTTCTGAGAAGCCTCTATGACTCTGTAATCTCTGAGGACAGAAAGGACAGAAAAGATGAACAGGCATCAGTCAGCTTTGCTGGGAGGTGGCTCTATTGTATACCACATACTCTATGCAGGTGAACCGGGATGCTGGGAGTTAGTGTTTATACAGGGCTTTAACATGAGAGAATAAGTTAATTAACATGGAATTATTTACATTGTTCCCCTGGAGAAGAGTATCAAACTAATTCATGTGTGAAATTTAATCTCCTTCACTTTCTCTGCTCCCTCATTTCCTGTTGGTCTGTCCATTACTTTATGTGTCTGTTTCCCTTAGCACTAAGACTTCTGTGTGTGTGAGTGTGTGTGTGTGTGTGTGTGTGTGTGTGTGTGTAATTCTGTGGATTGAGCTCAGGTCCTTTGTTCTGAGCTATATCACAAACTCCTTTAATTTTTTAAAAATTTTGGATGAGGTCTTGCAAAATTGCTAAATTTCCCAAGATGAACTTGAACTTGTGATCCTCCTGCCTCAGACTCCAAGAATGCTGGAATTGAAGAAACATACCATCATGCCTGGCTTCTCAGCAGTACATCTTTTGAAATATTTTGGGGGTAATTTATTGTATTTTGAAATATTTGGAGTATTTTAATGGAAAGTGTACCAAAATACAAACGGAGATATGTTGAATTAAAAAATAAATCCCTGGATCATAAATAAATCCCTAGATCTGAATTATGGAGAGATCAACTCATACACCTGCTTGTATCAAGTTTGGTTGGCTTAGAAGTGGTGGATGTATGAGTTTAGCTGGCACATTATGAATATTCCAGCTTCTTGTTTCTTGACTCAGGATACTGAAGACCCATCCTGCTATAATACATTCAAAGGCAGAAGAGTCTGTCCTCCATTGTGGGAAGAACTTCAGGTAGTTGTACATTTTTACTTTATGAAGAAATAAGACAAAACTCCATAAGAATAATAAAATATCAATAGTTAATCTATTGTGTATCATTATCTTCAAAGTCATTACTCAGAGTACAAGGTAGTGACTTCAGGTCCAAAGACAAATATCTGGGACAGTCAGTTCACTCAGCAGGACTAATGGTAAGCTTTTAATGTCTTGAGGACCTTTTTTAATTTTTATTTTTTCAATTTTATTTAAAGAGAAAAATACAGAAAAACGGTAGAAATATTACAGAATTTCAAAAAAGCTAAATAGTAAGAAATCATTAGTTGATAAATTATATATTGTCCTTTTAAAAATAGTTGTTCAAGTTACAAAATTAAAGCATACAAAGTGGACATTCAAGCAGTGAGACTGCACACAGATCTGTTCAACAATCCAACAAGAACTTAGAAATATGGTTATCGATCCTACACACTTAAATATACATGAAGTTATATCTTCTATAGAACTTCCTATTTCCTCTCTTTGTTACAATAGAAATTACACATTTTTAAAATTTTATTTAAAGAGATAAAAAAAAGCAAAATAGAAAAAATGGTAGTAATAATACAGAATTATAAAAGAAAAAAAAGAAAAAAAACACTAAGAAATCACTAGTTGATAAATTGCATATTGTCAACTTGGATATAGTTGTTCAAGTTACAGAATTAAAGGGTACATAGTAGACATTTAAAAAGTCAGACTGTAAGCAGTTCTGCTGAAACATCCAACAAAGATTCAGCAATATGGTCATCTATTTTACACACTCAAACAGACATGCAGTTATATCCCTTAGAGCACTTTCTTTTACTTTCTTTTTTACAATAGGAATTACACATTTTGGTTTTATTACACTTATATTTCTTATTTACTTTTTACACTAGAGACACAATGTGATATTTATAAATATGATTCTTATTTATTTCACTAATGAGGATAGTCTCAAGTTGTCTTATGCACAAGTTTTTACCCTTCTTGTTTTCTTTTTATCTTTTCTACCTCTTCCCCTCCTTCCCCTTCCCCTTATTCTTCCCCTTCCTCCTCCTCCTCCTCCTCTTCTTCTTCCTCTTCTTCTTCTTCTTCTTCTTCTTCTTCTTCTTCTTCTTCTTCTTCTTCTTCTTCTTCTTCTTCTTTCCCTTTCTACTCTTATCCCTCCTAGTGCTCTGAATAAACATAAAACACTGATGATAATAAAACAGTAACTTCCATTACCTTATTTCTTAAAAGAGGTCCTATAATGCCTTGTGCATACTAAACTGAAATTACCAGAATGAGTCTGTATTTAGAACTTTTTCTTTTACAACCTCATTCATAAGAAATCTATTGACATCTGAAGACCCCAAACTAGCTCTCAGATTCTGTTTCAATGATTTCCAATCATCAGCAATAAGGGATATTCCAAGAAAATGAAGGAAAAATAAAACTTATGTAATGGAAGTGAAGTGTATAGATAACATTTAAGAAGCATACCCAGGAGGTTGGCTACCCTATAAAAAGTGATAGGTGCTGTTCAGTGTTCTTTAATCATCACTATCTTGATCATCACAACTCAAAAAGGAAGATATTATTTTTATTTTAAAATGTGTAGGCAACGAGTTCAGAGAAGTTAAGTAATTTGCTTAGTCATGTGGCTAAAAACTAATGGAGCTGGAATTTGAACTCATGTAAAATTTATTCCAAACCCACTTTACATACAACCCTGGCACTCCTCAACATGCAGCTCTGTACTTTGTAAAATATACATGAAGCATGCTTTGAGAGCTATAATTCAGAAAGTTGGACTTAATCTGAACTCATATTACAGCACTCTAAACTGCCCAGTCTACTTGTAAAACTTCAGCATGCAATATTACAAATTCTCTTTTAATATTTTACACATATAAGCTTGATCTTTATCTCTGGACTTAAGCCTTCTTTTATATACAGTGCAGAGCATATAATAGGTACATAGGATATATAATTTTCTTGTAAAAGAATGAATCAGAATGTAATTTATATGCAGAAATTCTGGGAACAAGGAGTGAAAACAACTTGATAAGGTCTAAAATATATATTCCAAAATCTATGGATTAGTTTGGGAGTAGAGGAAAGGTGAAGGAAGTAGACCTTGCAAGAATGATATTTTGGCTGATTTTTCTTTTCACTGATAGACAACTTGATGCTACAGACATACTTATGACATGCACTGATGTGTTGACTGTGTTGCCTGAATCATTCTATTAAAGTCCAATTATAGGGTAAATAAAATTATATCATGATAATTACTGTTGGTTTTCTCTATTACCACATCCTATAAGCTATAATTCATAGAAGAGTATGTTGATTTAAATCCTACATTTCTTCTTTTGTGTTTTTGTGTCTGCATGATTGGAAGTTATGGAATTTCTTTATCTGAAAGAATGGTACAAACTTAAGAACGTAAGTGAATGCTTTGGTACATCTTATAGAAAAAGTAAAGATAACATCAACATGCATGCTCTGGCCTGTTGACCAAAAAATCACTCCATGGCAGGGGAAAACTTAGCCTAAGACCTAGTTCTTATCTTTGCTTCCTATGTATACCTGATGAAGAGATATTCTGCCATGCCAGATTCTAAGGGGCTCCTACCTTATGAAACTTGGTAAACTGGTCATATAATCCTTTAATAGATTTCTCCTGCTCATTCAGTTAATGATCTCAATAGTACAAGTGAGGGTCATTTTTTAAATGCCAATTTGTACAGTTCTTGTAGTGACTGATTCATAAACTTTTCCAAGTGTAATCCACATCCAGTGCATTCAACCTGCTGTCCTAGTGGTTTCCGACTCCTTTTTTTATCTTTTGAAGGAAGATTTAGCCACTTTCATTGGTTCTATAATTCCATCAGTTTCCCAGGGTGTTCCCTGTGCTTGTGCCATTAGTGAAGAAAAAAACTTTTTGGAAAGTTCTTCAAAGCCCCATTGTCATAGTCAAGACATGGAAAGGCCTAGAGCTCCAGGTTGATTTGGCATTGATGGCAGCCTTTGAGTGTTGATGGTAGTGTGGCTCACCTGAGAGGGAACACAGTTACCATGGTGACTGGCTAAAAGGCAGTGGTGCAGGAGTCCTGAAGCCTAATGAAGGCACTGTAAGAAGATATCAAAGCACTGGCTTTAAATAGCTGGCCAGAGTGGGAAGTCCAACATGCTGTGTGTAAGCAGTGTTCAAGAAGGAAAACAAGGTATGAGTCTCAGTTGAGAACAATTGTGTTTCATCTTTAACTTGGATTAGCATTTCACATGTACTCTATGTTCACAAGAGAAGAGTTTATTTCATGTTAAACTTTTAAATATTTGTTTTCCTCACCTACCTGTCAATTACTATTGATTTCTTTGAGAAGACAAAAATCCACAAAACATTGAAACGAGGGAATGCTTATTTGAACCATGAAATCATTTACATGAAAATTTCTACCTACAGTTTGTCTTGTAAGTAATAACTGGGATTATATTTATACAATTTTCACTAATTTCATGTTTGTATTTTCAATTTCTATATAAAATATGCAAAAATTTAATAAACAAATGTAATAAGTTAAGGAAGGTATACATTAATCAGTAAGTCCCCACTCCTTGAGATCTGGTGTTTAAAAAGACCTCTTAAAAGGAATTTTAATGACTGTTTTTGTTTTGTTTTTTGAAGAAATAGGAGAAGAACCCTGAGTCTCAAGACCTCATACTGAGCTACATCTCCAGCATATTTTTTTTCAGGCAGGATCTCCCTATGTTGTCCAGGCTACTCTTGAACTAGTTATCTTTTGGTCTCAGCCTTCCCAGTAGCTGGATTATAGGCCTACACCACTCCATCCAGCTGGAGTAAGCTTTTTGAAATATTTATTGGCGTTTGTCCATTTGAGTTTTTCTCTGTTGAATTTTCATTAATTAGAGATTGCCTCTGTACTAGATTTTCTAAACTTTGGTATTATTAATATTTTACATCATTGTTTGTATATCCTTTCCTGTTTGTGTCTATCATCCCAGTGGATACTGTATATAATCAGCTATGCGTCCACAGAGCAAAGGACATCAGACAAGAGCTAAAGTATTATAGTTTTTAAAAAGCATTTTGATAATTTTTTATATCAACATATACACTTGTAGGAGTATTATTGGTCATTCACCAATTAATATTTATTTTAATTGACAGAAATTGTTTATATTTATGGTATACAACATGATGTTTTGAAATAGGTGTACATTGTAAAATAGCTAAATAGAGCTTAATTTGTATCACCTCACATACTTTTTGTGATAAGAAAACTTAAAATCTACACTTAGGAATCTTTTGGAGGGGTACTGGGCATCAAACTCATGAACTTGCACTTGCTAGGCAGGTGCTGGTGCCACTGAACTAAATCCTTGGTAGAAATTTTTAAATTTTATTTTTAGTTAATGATATTCTGGATTATGATTTATATTTCAATATATGCATGCATAAATCACACATCAATCAAATTTATCCTTCTTTTTGCTGTCAGGAACTTTTATGTATATAATGCATTATTATTGACCAGAGTCACATGTTATATAAGAGGTGTTTATTAGTTGGGTTTTTATTGTTGGGCCACAAAATCCAACACCCATAACTTAAATGACAGTTTTAATTTGTTGTTTCTGGAGATTCAGTTCATGATCAGTTGACTCCAAGGCAAAAACATCATGGTGGAAAGGTGAGGAAAAGTAGAGCTGCTTTCACCATGGAAGTGCAGAAGCAGAGCAAGGCAATAGTGCCAGAGAAGAAGGATAAAGGTACAGATGTGATATAAAAGGTTATGCCTTAATGATCCACCCAAACACAGTTAGAAGTATGATTTACTAACCAACCATCTGAATGGCTCCTAAGCCAGTCAAATTAACCATCAAAAGGTCTTTTGAACTTATTCCTCCTAACTGAGGTCTTGTAGTTTTTGCCAGCATCACTAACCACTTTGTGCCAAAGAAAATACTTCTCTTAGACAGACTGAATCTGGCATATGTTCAGGGAGAGGTCATCTTATGCTGATTCTAGAGTGGGTTCTATTTCAGTGGTTTCATGAAAAAAATGCAGTTTTGGTTGTTTGATAAACTCAGAACTTGTTTAACCAGCCTAGAGAGTGAGGATAATTCCAAAATCTTGGTATGCTTTTGGTGGATAGTCATGCAAAATTTCCAGATATAAACTTGAGATATTTTGCAGATTAAGAGTAGATGGAAAACATAAACCCAAGCTTTTTACCTAGCTGATTAGCAAGTGACATTGAAAGCCTATAATTCGATATCTTGTTTCTTACCTTGGTTATGATTGTTCTTTACAAATGAATATGAGCAGGGTCTTGATCAGCATAGATGGCTGGAAAGCCTGTATAGGGGAAGATAATTCTATATTTTTTATGGGACAGAAAAAACTATATTTCTGTCCAGAGTCAGTATAGCACAGTGATTAAGACTATTAGCTGGCAAATTTTATATAGGATATTTATTATTTATTAGTTATATGATCCTTGGAAAATTTCTTAACCTTTTAAACTCTCAGTTCCCAGTTTGTAAAACTGAGATTTGTTAATGGTATTTACTTCCATGGAATTTCTTTTTTTGGGGACTAAATAGAATAACGTACATGAGGTACTTAGTACATTAAATAGGTATTAGTTATTACTAGTACTGTGTGCCTATTGTGCCAGCCTATTTACTAAGGGAAAACAAAAAAGGACATAAATAACTTACAACCTTAAGCAGAAAGTGATTTATCATGAAAAAAAATGATAAAATGCTTTAGTAGTTCAGAAAAATAATGGGAGTCATTCTGGGTGAAGAAACAGAGAAAGAATCATAGAGGAAGTGACATCTCAGCTAAGCCTCGAAGGAAGGATAGAATCAAGGCATGCAGGTGTGAAAACACCATTTCTAAAATCAGCAGTAAATGTGTACTTGGATTGAATTGCAAATGGTGACTCATTACTTTCTTCATCATCCTAGGAATATGCAGAGTGGTAATCCATAATGAGGACATTGTTTCCTGTGAATAACTTAGAAGTGCAGCCTTATTTCCTGCAGCAATAATAGAGGCACTAAATTCAAAGTTATATTGTATAGTCAACTTTCAGTTGATCTTGAAGGTTCATGAACTCTCCAAGTATAATGTACATATGTATTAGGCATCTACTGTGCCTCAATATTGTGTGGTATTCTGGGGGTACAACTCTGGAAGAAATTATGGTCATATTGGAAAATGATGTCGTAAAGGCATTAAATAATATAACCTAGTATAGAATTTCATATTCAACTGTGTAGTATAAACATTCTAATAAGACTTCTGAAAAAAGATTAATCAGTAGGACCTAGAATGATTTGGAAAAGTTTCATGGGGGGTTAAGAACTCGAGTTAAAATTTGTGTAGAGAAGAGGGAAAAACATTTGAAATGAGGAAACTCATACAGAAAAACTTCAGAGGTGTTAATTGATGAATGAATGAATAAAGATAACACTTTAATCCATAGATAAAAATTTCAGTAAGGTCTTCATCTTCTCACTGAGTGATATTTGCAGTGATGTGCTTGGATCTGTTTTGTCCTAATGCTCTCACTCCAGCTGATTTACAAAATGCACATATAATTGTAGTACTTTCTTAAATACCTGCTCTTGCTTATGCTCTCCACTACCCAGAAAATATGCACACATGAGGTAAACGAAATGTCATGCCATTGACAAGAGTATTTGTCCCTTTCTAGACATTTTTGAGGAAATGAATAATATTGGCTCATTTGAAAAGGAAGTCATTTAAAGTCAGCACATTGTCTGATACTTGTCCTTTCTCCCGCCTCAGTGCATGAACTCTACTGATTTTTTAGGAAGATGCACTGGTTGTCATGTTAAAAACACACTAATTGGCTTCCTTTAGTTGATGCTCTTTCAAGCTCACTGCCCCACTGAGGATTTAGAATAGAGCACTTAACTTTTTGCTTCTTTAAGAAATGTTCTCAGCCAGCCAGCTGCCTCAGCAGAAAATGGAACGGCTCTGAAATGTCCAATATGTTATCCAAATATTTCACCCGTCATGGGGCCAGATGTGCACAGTTTCACTTTCATTTGGTATCTTCTTTCCACGTAGAGCTGTGATGGAAACTCAGCTGGAGATTTTTACCTGTGTTAAGTGGATTTGGGGAATTTGTCAAGAATGAAAGCATGTGGGTAGACCATTATTTGAGGAGACCTGAGTCCAGAGTGCAGTTGGTCTGAAGCAAATTGAAATAGTCCTCTGTTTTGTTATTTTCTTGCCCTATTTTCACTGCTGCTGCATGGAACTAAGTTGGGAAATAAAACAATGATAGCATCAATCTTAGTGATTCTCCCACAAGGTGTAGCCTCAACTTTAGACCATTTCTGATTGCTCCTTTGCTATCGTCTGAGTGTTCTTTGAAATTTAATCTCCATTGTGTTGGTAGTAGTAAGATGTGAGACTTTTTGAGAAGCGATTAAATCATGAAGTCTCTGTCTTCATGCATGGTTTAATGTCTTATGAAAGGAATGGTTACCAGGAACTGACATACAACTTTTCCACTGTATACTTTCTTCCAGTGAGGACACAGTGTTCATCCTTCTAGAGGTTGTAGCAACAAACCACTATCTTGAGAGCTCAGACCCCTCATCAGACACTGAACCTGTCATACGTTTGATCTCAGACTTAGCAGTCTCCAGAACTGGGGCAAATCCATTTCTGCTCTTTAGAGATTACACACTCCCAAGTATTTTGTTATAGCTGCACAAAGTCATTTTGTCATCTAGCATTTCAAGCAAAAATGTGTCTATATAGCACATCTTTCCAGGGAAATTTTCCCTGTGAACATACAGGAAAATCTAAAATAAGTTTTTTATGATTTTGGATAACTTAACATATCACTTACACTATGTATCATTTGAAATTACCCTTGAGGACTATTGGAATATATATGTTTGTATGATTTATGTGAGAACAGGTAAATATATGTCATCATGTACTTGCTGGTTTTGTGCAAGAACTTGGTGGTAATGATTTACTGGGAAGTTATAACTGTCATGTTTTTCTCTGTGTCTGCCTTCCTACTGGAATAATGGGATTTGTGAGGCTGCTACCCTTACTTTGGAGGATATTTAAGTGGTAGAATATTAAGGATTCCTAGCAAATTTATATTTCTTGTAATACCTTTTAGGATGCCACAAACTCACTGAAAAACTATCCTATCTATCCCTTTAAATGAATTTTTCACTGTCACTGGCCATCTATACTTCAGTGTGCATGGGTGTGAGAGAGAGGAAGGAGGAGAAACACTAGAAAATAAAGAGTCCAATGGATGGTTAATACTGGAAAGCAGCTTGGCTTTGGAACAATTTTGCCCCATGTTAGAGGCAAGGATGAAAGTGATGATCATTGTCATCAGGAAGTGATGCCCGATTAAGTACTTAATTGGGAATGATGTTGTACCCACATAACTTCATAGACCTGGTCAGTTTCTGCATAGAGAAACACACTGTCACAGAAACAGAATATGGAAATATGGCAAACTACTGCAAAATGTGTGGCCCATATCAAACACAGTCTAAAGATTAGGTCATTTGTGGGTGAGAAGAATATAAAAGGCATTGATCTTGTAACCTGAACAACTACTTCTAAGATAACAATATGCAATATATTAACTAGTGTTAATTTCCTACTTTTTTTGAAATTCTGTATCATTTCTATTCTTTTCTTCTATTTTGAGTTTTCAAATAAATAAAAAATGCATATAGGAATTTGAAGGTAAAAACATATAGGGAAAAGGAATCTTAATATTGCTTTGGATTTATTATTTCTCACATATTTACATGTGTTTCAGCTCTTTACTACTTCTGGAAGTAATGTTACAGAGTCTTTGGTGATAAAACATCACAAACATTGCTCAGACAACAAAAATCACTACTTTTAGAAATAACAATAGAGAGGGGAGGAATGAATGGGGATTGACAGCAAAACATTTCTGGAATGTGGCATTATGAGACATCAGATACCAAAAAAGCATAAATATATGTTAAAATTTATTGAGTTACTAAGTTCCAGGTACTGTGTGAAGCACTGTATATCAGTTACCTTAATTCTGATAACAACTATTACATAGTTGAAAGAGGAACAGTATATAAAAAACTTTCCAAAGTCATGCCATACACAGTGCCCACCACATACACACACTGCACTAAATTTCTACTGTATTCTTTTCTTGCCATTGGGTACTCACTCTCTGTGAAAAAAATAGTGGATTCAATTTGTTGAGGACTCCACTTCATTGGGCTTTGGTTAATTGAGGTTTGACTCTTTCAAGGAGATTGCAGATGACTCAGTTCAGGCACATTAGCCCTTTAATTTCCACCAGGTAATCACATATCTTGGTAGTTGGTTGGTGATGATTGAATAGTTTAATAGTAATACATCAAATAAACTTGTATCTGAGTTAACTAAAATAATTTAAAGGGCCAGGGACTCTGCTGAATTCAAGTTGTTCTTATACTTCCATTATTAAATCTCTTCCTTTCCAACAATGCACCAGCTGGCAAGCCTTAATGGCTTATTTACATAACATCCCTTTATTTGAAAAAGAAAAATAGCTTTGCAGTGTATATGGTGGAAGTGAATTCTGCCTAGCTGTACTTCCTATAGTTTGCCCTTACATGTTTCCATAGAAACAGAATTCTAGCTTGAACTAAAAATTCTTAAATTTGTTTTCATTTTTGTGTTGTTTGAAACTTGTGCTTACTTTACTAAAACTGAAGGACAAGGGGCTGGGGATTTAGTTCAGTGGCATAAGTGCTTGCCTGGGCACTAGTTCATGAGTTCAATCCCCCGGTACAAAACAAAACAAACAAACAAAAACTGAAAATGAAGGACAAATTCCTGGCTTTCCATTGTACTGGGTATTATCCTTGTGATTTAAGCGGGGAGAGGGAAACTGGAATGTTTTAATGTTGGAGTTTCATTAACCTTTTATATCAGTGAAGGGAGATACCCAAGTGTATGAATCATTTTCCAACTCTCTTTTCCAACTGTCTTCCTTTACTGTTCAGCAATCTTGCTCTCTGGGCTTAGGATTCTTTTGGAAGCAAGAAAGTAGTTAAGAGCATGGACTCTAAAGTTAGGAGAATTTGGGATTGACTTCTGGTCCTGCTAATACCAGTTTATGTAAGCTCAGGCAAGCTATTTAAGCACTCTGATTGTCCCATCTTCAGCTGTAAAATAAAGGATAATACTGATAAATTCTTTAGAGGACTATTGTAAAGACTAAATAAGTTAATCAATCCTTAGTGAAATGCCTGAAACATTGCAAATATTTAATAAATGTCAGCTTTAGAAAGGTTATTTCTCTTCGCCCTGAAACCTCTCCATTTTCTCCTGATTCACCACACTTCATCTTCAACATGATCTTATGTCACCTACTGTGGATGTTACTCTGCTTCCAAAAATGTTTGGCATTTCTGAGTCGGTTTATAACTGCATTCTACTTCTTTTATTATAAATGGGTGTTGTCTCCTAGATCAGCTAGATTGTAATCACCTGAGGGCCATTGTGGGCTCTTGCCTAACACAATGCTGAGCGCCCAGGAAATGCTAATTAAATATTTGTGAGAATAAGACTAGGCTCTGGGATTTAGTAATGTATTCAGACTGCTTGGATTTGACTTTTTACTAACATATATTTGTAGTGTATAATAATTCCACTACTTCTGGGGAGATGGTACATGAACATAACACATTTTAAATCTGTTTTTTATCCCTTTCCTTCTCTCCTCCTTCCACCCATTTCTTGATTCCCTGCCTTGTTTTCTGTACATGTTTGCGGTGCATAATGTTTCCATTCCTCGTGTGAAATTGGTATATGTACATAACACATCTTAATTCCTTATTAATAGCATTTGCTCTCTTCCCATTCCCTTCCCTCCTCTTAATCCCCTTCCTATTTGAGAAATATCTGACTCCTTACTGCCTATTATCTTTTACTTTGTTCTTCATTTGTATTTTGTATTTCTCATATAAGAGAAACTGTGTGATATATATGCTTATATGTCTGATTTACTTCTCTTTACATAATAGACTCAAGGTGCATCCATCTTCCTACAAATGGTTCATATTTATCTTTATTTTTGAGCAAGTAGTACTCTATCGTGTATAAATACCACATTTTCTTTACCCATGCATCTACTGGCAAGCCTACAGTTCTTTTCCCAAGATTTAGCTATTATGAATTGTATTGATATGAACATGAGTGTGCATGTAACACTGTAATATGATGCCTTTAACTCCTTCAGGAAAATATCAAGAAGGGGAAAACCTGGGGAAATGGAATTTCTAGTTTTGTGTTTTTGCTGACTATCCATACTAATTTCCATAGTGGTTTTGGTAGCTTACATTCCCACCAGCAATATAGAAGAGGGAGTCCTTTTCCCCAGTCTTGCAAGCATTTGTTACTACTTGGTTTCTTGATGATGGCAATTTTTTTCAATCTTTCCCCCACATAACTACCATTGATCTTCCTAAACATAGATCTGATTGTCTAATCAGATTATGTTCCTTGTTTATATGAGCATGCAGTCCAGATTCCTTGTCATAATTGTTAGGTTCTTTATGTCTCTTGCCATGATTAATTGCACCCTTTCCTATTTTCTGCCTTATACACTATGATACTTTGAATGACTTAAAATTCTTTCTAATTCTTCATTAACTCTTCTCTCCTACTACAATCTGATTCACTTAAATAGCTGTTCATGGTCTTTGCTCATGAGAATTACCCTGTCTAGGACACTGTTCCCACTTTTCTTTGCTATTTTATGTTCATACTTCTGAGACACAGCACAAACTCTTCTAGGCTTCGTTAACAACTTCATATGGGGACGAATTTTTCATCTGAGTTCCATGTTACCTGCTCATATGTTTGTTTCATCATGTGACAGATTATATCAAAATTATCTACTTACATATCTATCTTAAATACTAGATTGAGAGATCGTTGAGAATTAGGATAAAGACATTTGAGATATTTCAAGTGAATGATATAAAAAAGGTAAAGGTAATGTCTATAAGAGGCAGTGGTGGTTTGAGCATTCTTCCTGTTCAATAGATGCCTGCTTTCTCAGTGAATCATATATTTGTGAAAAGTTGTCCATGCAATTATTTGTCAAGCTCCTGACTCTATGAAATAATTGAATTTTAGTGGATGTCTATAAGTGTTTTAACTTTGGGGAACAATGGAATTTTTGGTACTGAGGCAGGCTGGCCTAGAGACATATTTTCTTGATTCTCATACCGTTTGGGTTTAGGTGCTGGTCTTTTAAGCCTGTGTTTTTTTGGGGTAAATATGGAACCCAGTGCTCAATGATCACCATAGTGATCTCTTAGCATTCAGTTAATCTGTCTCTTAAGGAAACAGTTTGTTAACAATGGGTATCTAGCTAGGACTGTGAACTTCTTGAGGGCAGAGATTGACTCTAACTTGGTGGCGATTTCCCAGAGAACTCTATAGAATGGGAGAAACTCAAGTTTGGTGGGATTCTTGGCCAGATCTTTTGAGAGGTGAGAAGTTTCTGTTCTTGCACTATGCCTAAGCCAAAGCGGAAGGCAATATTTAATACAGCTCATCCAAAATTGGTTGTCCCATGCCTCTAGTCTCAGAATACTATTTTAGCTACAAGCCTAAGCCTTAAATAAAAACCAATGCAAGGGAAGCGAACTATGGATAGAGAACAGATTGAGCCATCAAACTTGGGTGCTTTGATCACACTATCATTTCTCGGAAATTTCAAATGATTCTTACTGAAAAATGAGAAAAAATGAAAGAATCATATCTTACAGTATCCAGAGGAAAATGTGCTTTAATTAGCAAGACACAGTCTGTTCTTATTGGAGAAATGCCAGGCTGATGGAAAAGATTTTCTCAAACCATCTGTCAGTTATTACATTAGTCTATGTTTAACCCCTTTTTATCAGCCTAAAACAATTCACTAATCTAGTAAAGCATAGCAAGTGGGGGTTAAAATATGACATCTGCCTAAAAGAAGCTTAAAATTTAGTAGGAGAGTAGAGACACACACACAGTCATGTATAAAGCAAGCAGAATATACTAAGTGCTATAAAGGAGCTACCAAATGTGGTGGAAGCATCAATGAGAAGATTACTCCTGGATAGGAGCTGAAGAAGTCTCCTTAGAGGCATCTGAAAGTAGCAGGAAAAGGCAGGAATTGTGGGCCTTCTAGGTAAAGGGACTAGAAGGATGAATCTCATATAGATAGCAAGTTTGGGATAGGTCTGTAAAATGGGAATAGTGTGATATAATGGGAGTGCTGCATAGCATGTGGAAGTAACAGTACATAAGTATTTTACAGATTATTTGCGGGTGGGATGGGGGCATTTGATTATCAGATAAAAAGACATATGCTTTTATAGATAGTAAGTTGTCAGGGTCTTGCTCAAAGCTGAGCTTTAGGAAGATTATTTGGGCATCCTAGACAGTATGGGTTAAGTGCTAAGCTATTTTCTCTAACCTCCAGGGAGGAAGGAATAGATCCACAGCTTCTGCTATTCAAGATATGATGCATTGGGTTTTGCAGACTTAGAGCTATATTTTTCTTTTATTAGTTGCTACTTGATTGATAGCCATGAGGTTACTGTTCAGGTCAGGGAAGCTGCGCTAGCTGGGAAGAGAGGGTACATTTTTCTTCTGTACTGTGAACCTCAGTAAACTTTGTGGGTTTTGTGTTAAACCTGTCCCAGTGTTTCAATGTCAGCTTGATATTCTCTTATTTGGGTGGTACATATATAATTATGCATGTCCCTGTATGATTTTTCTTTTTGGAAGAGGACAATTTTTATATCTCATTTTTTTCTAGCTTTCTTTTTTCAGAGGGATTCCATTTGTTTACTGTACATTAGGCACTTTGTAAATATGATTGTGGACTCCTTTTCTATATAACTTGGTTTTTATGTTTCTTATGGGATAAAATTGCTGGAGATTTGGATAGTGGGGAGAAAGATGTGAAGTCACATCTGAAATATCTGTATTTTTATCCTCTAAGTATTTTCTGACAGTGTTATCAAGAGGCTGCTGTTATGTGATACGCTCTTGCTAAAAGTAGCACCAGTGTCGAAGCATGGCCATCCTGGACCACCTGCTACAGTATTCTCCTGAAGAGGAATCTAGATGCACTGGATCAGAGACTAGGTATCTGCTTGTTTAATAAGGTCCTTAGGTAACTCAGATACATGTTCAGGTTTGATGACCACTCAACTAACAAGAAATTAAAAGCTGAGAAATGAAATTTTAATGAATACAAGATGAAAGATGATAGAGCATAAAGTTTTTGAGTGGAACTTTAAAAAGTCTAAAAAACTTGGACTTCTATTCTTTTATTTTTCTTTCAATTTTGCAAGCTAAGAATTTTTGAGTTAGAGAAGAGACATTTACAGTAGAGAGAAAATTCCAGTTTGGAGCAGTCTTCCTCTTGCTTCCTCCCTGTGTGACTCCCACCCTTTCCTCAAGCATTATCTCCTCCCATGAGTTCCATGACCACTCCAGTCAATGAAGAGGTTTTGGTTTTCAGAGCAGCCTTCACTTACTGATTACCTTTTTCTGTTACCTTTGATCCTTGGGACTCTTTGGTTACCCACAGTAGTGACTTCACCCTTGGTTTGGAACTCACTATCTCTCCAACTAGTCTTTACTTTTACTGGGGACAATCCTATAGCATCTAGCACCATGTTAGTCACCTGGTAGGAACACAGTAAATGTTTGCAGAATATATGAGAGGATTTCAGAGGGCATGATGTAGTTTTGTTGTTGACAACCAGAAATGCCAAAGCTGTGTTGAAGGATAAAGGGAAAAGTAAACCCAAATACATGCTTATATTCATTAAAGCAGTCAGGTTTTTAAAAATTAAGTGTATAATGTCCCCTTTCCTCCCAATACTATTTAGAGAATAGCTGTGAGCCAAAATTCTTTATTTTCATTTATGTGAAACAAACCCATTTCCATAACTCACCTTTTATTTTCAGCACTTGCAATTCTAACTGTGACTCAGGCTTGTTTTATTTCTGGCAGTGTATTGCCTTTTAACCAGAAAGTGAAAGAGCTTGGAACAAAGACTTAGAAACTTCTTTAGTTCTATTACAGCCCCTCTGAAGGGAAGGATAGTCCTTGGTGCACTTGCTGATTATGTAATCCATTTTACTGGCCCTGTCATGGGATCTTTTTCTTCTTTTTGGTATTTGATAACTGATGCTGTTGGATTTTATTTGTGAAAATGTACTTTACCCATTAAACTCTTCCCCCTCATTCTTCATTTGAAGCCCTCGATTTCCTGAATTTTGAGAGTGTGGGGGACTTGGAGGTAGGTGGGAACTGATGCCTGCCTGGGCATTTTAAGTACCAGCAACAACATTATTTCTATATATTTTGTTCCACCACTGAAAATGCCTCAGCCCACACATAATTAGCTTGCATTCTCTTCCAGCTCCCCTGCCCACACCTTTTTCCTGTTCCCCCTCAGATGCCTGCCCCTCCTTCTCAGCGGGCACTTTCGTTCACAGTTCCAGAGTGGTTTCATTCATCACTGTCACAGTCCTTGTCGATGGTAAACTCTTTCATTTTATCTGTGGCCACCAGTAAATGACTTCACATTTTATATTTTAAAGAATTTTCTTTGTTTCTGACATTTCTCCACCCACTGATGCTTGTGCTTATGTGGCGTGCTGTCACTATTTTTTTCTGCCAGTTGGTTGGCAGGAACCAATCTCCTCTAGAAAACGTGAGAGAATTATCTTGTCACATGGGAAATCTGTATAATCTTCATCTGACATTGGTTACAAGTGCTCACTTTCTTCTTTGGGTGAGAAAGATAGACATAAGAAGAAGGAACAGTTTAAGAATTTGACAGAGGCTACTGAAAGTTTTAAGTGATCAGGTTGGACACTTTCAAATTTTGGATTTTTGTTTTTGCTTTGCTGACAAACACATGGAAATTCCTTAGTCTATGTGTATCTTCTTTTGAGCTATGAAAATAATATTAATTTCTAAACTTCAATGAGAGAATTAATGGGTGTCAAATTCTGAAATTATAGAATACTGACAATAATGATCTTGCTTACTGAAAGCTTGCTACTGTATATCCAAGGGTACTAGGTAATTTGACCACATGATATCTATTCCTAAATACAAACAGAATAACTTTAGTCTTAGAACTATTTAGTATCTTGCTCAAGATTGTGTACTTTGTAGGGATTAGAACAAGAATTTGAACATGAATCTGTCTGGTTCCAGACCTCACACTCTTTTGATGACTTTGTTAAACCAAATCAAAGTGGGACTGATCACAAAAGGGTATTCATAACTATTTGTGTCTCTTTTTGTCTTGCTTCCTTTCTGTGTATCCACTGACACTGGTCTATGTGCGACTAATTGTGTCTGGTTTTGATCAGCTTATCCATTGTTTTTATTTTACAGAGCAGTTCATCCATTTCCCTTTGCATGTGTTTTGCCCATATCTGTCAAATGGAGATGATGAGACATGATAACAGACTGTATCCTATAGGTTTGTTGAGGCTTAATTAGTTGACAATTATAAAGTATTTTTGTTTAACACATCATAAACCTTTACTGATTGTTAGCTATTGTCATTAATAGCCATAGCATTTTTTTCCCCACAGTGCTTTTTCTCAGGCAGACATGTTCTGTCTGACTGTTTAACTATGTTTCTTATTAAAATAACAATGAAACTTTCCTTATTCCACAATTTCTCTTCTGAGGGGCTCAGCTCTGTGTTTACCAAGGTAACTAATCTTTTAAAGATAAGTTAACTCAGTGTGTGTATTAATAGTATGTAATTTACTCTTGACTAGACTTTCTAATGACACCATTCTTTAATCCCCAAAGTGAAATGATTTTTATGAACTTTAAACCATGTTTCTCTGAATATGAAGGGAATGAGGAGTGGGATGGGTTGTGGTGTAGTTAGGTCTATAGTATATTTTCTTTGAATAAACCAGTGCTACTTTGATTTCTTTGATGTGTGTATTGAGCTTCCTGGTAACATTTTTGATGAAATTATTAGAAAAACAAACACATACTTATTACTTACTTTTTGCCAGTAATTATTCTTAATATATAACATAATTTCATTCAATAAGCAGTGCATGAGAGAGATGTTATCTTCATTTTATATAAGTTAAAGCAAAGGGTTAAGTAAGTTGTTTAAAGCTATGCAGCTAATAAGAGGTAGAACTGGGATTTGAATTTAGCCTGAGCTCTTACTTACTTCACTATATTGTCCATACTTGAAGAAAAATTTGTCATGAATTCCCTGTAAATTTTAAAACTATTGATCCTTAATATTGGAAATTTTGGGTACTGATTTATGGTGAGTATGTTGGATGATGCCCTGAGATTGTAATCTTTATAGTTTAAAGTTTAATTATATAAACAATTTGGAGCAATTGTTTCATTGCTCCAAATTATTCCTTAGTAAACTAAACTTTTAATTTTGAAACACTAACTTGCCACCAAGCGGCAGAAAAGGGTTCTGAAGGATATAATTCATAATGTTTGAGATAGAAATAAAAATGCTAATGTGTTTTTTCAAAGTTATCATCTTTGTTAACATAAGAAACTCTTAAATAACATGAACCTCAATATTTTAAGAACTTCTTATGTAACAAAATTGAAGTATCTGATATATAGTCTGTAAAAGCCATGTCATACAAAATGATTGAAATAAAAAAGATTTCTTCTATTGTTTTCCATTGGTCTATGCATATATCGTGTACTAGGATCATGCTGTTTTTATTTTTGTAGCTTTGTAGTATAATTTGAAATCTGGAATTGTAATGCTTCATGCTTTGCTGTTTTTATTTAGGATTGCTTTGGCTACTTGGAGTTCCTTCTGGTTTCATATAAATTTTAAGATTTTTTTCTAGTTATGTGAAGAAAATTATTGGTGCTTTAATTAGATTTGCATTAAATCTGTATATCATATTTAGTAATATGTCCTTTTGGACTATATTGATTCTGCCTTCTGAGGGACAGGGGATAGCTTTCCATTTTCAATGTCCTTTTTAATCTCTTTCTTCAAAGATTTTGCTGTAGAGGTCTTTTTTTATCTCCATGTACCTTTACCCATCTGGTCTTTGAGAGAGGAACTACAAACAAATGTTCTGGACATATCCTTTTAAACAAATGGTGCTTGGAAAACTAATTATCCTTGTGCAAAAAAGAGAATCTAGACCATCTCTCTCACTCTAATCAAATCAAACCAAATCAAATCAAGTCAAGTCAAAGTAGATCAAAGTCTTAGATACAAAAAAAGAAACACAATCTGCTGGAAAAATAAATTAGGTAAAACAAAATTGAGTACAAAAGTATAGACAGAAACTTCCTGAACAGAACCCCAATTGCACAAGAAATAGTTTCAATAATCAACAAGTGGCATTTTATTCTATTGAAAAGCTTCTGCACAGCAAGGGCAACAACCTGCAGAATGAAGAGACAACCCAAAGAATGGAATTTTTTTTGCTAGCTACTCCCTGATAGAGTACTTACATCTAGAATATATAAAGAAATAAAAAAACCTAAAATAACAAAGGCCCCAATAAAAACAGGCAATTAAAATGAATAGACACTTGTCAGAAGTAGTACAAATGGTCAATATGTGAAAAATGTTTAGCATCTTTTTGCATTAGGAAAATGCAGGTTAAAGCAACACTGAGGTTATGTCTTACTCTCTAGTAAGAATGGATATCACCATTCTTATGCAACAAAATCAAAACAACAAATGCTGAAGATTTGAGGAAAAGGCATCCTTCTATGTTGTTAGTAGAGTGGTTTTATTCTATTTTGTTATGTTTGACATTATTGTGTGTAAAGCTAAGCTCAACTATTTCAAAGAAAGAGACATTATGATAGCTACTGTTAATATCCAATTGTCTTGTGAAGTGCTGTATTACTTACATTGTTCTGTTCTGATCTGCTTAGATCTGTCCTCTTTTGTTTTATTCTCTTTAAAATAAAAAAGGAATGTGAACTAGAATAACTACAATGAAAAATACTGTGGAGGCTCTTGAAAACACTAAAAACAGAAATTCCATTTGACCCAGTGCTTCCTCTTCAAGGTGTATTCCCAAAAGAGTTAGACATCTTATTATAGTGGTATAAACATACTCATGTTTACAACAGCACAACACCTAATAGCTAAATTATAGAAATGACCTCTCTGCCCACCAACAGATGAATAAAGAAAATGTGGTATATGTATATAGTGGAGTACTACTTAACCATAAAAAGAATAAATTTAAGTCATTCATAAAAATGGGTGAAGCTTTAGATTATAATGTTAATCAAATCAGACACAAAGGTTAAATATTTCATGGTTTCTGTTATATGAAAAGCCCAAAATATTAATAATTTAGAGAAAAATAAAGGAAAGATGACAGGAAGTGTGGTGGTAGACTTTTTGGAAATGGGGAAGGAGATCTGGGGAAAGAAGAGGGAGGGGACAGAAGGCATGAAAGAGAATCTAAAATGATCAAGAATACATAATATACACCCCAAACTAGTGTAATTGTTATGTATCAAAAACATATGCTAATAAACTAAATAAAGAAAGAAAGTCATTTTACCTAAGAGAAACATATGGAACTGTCTTCAAATATTTGAGCATCAAATGACTGTAATGAAGAAGAAAAGCTAGACTTGCTCTCTTTAGACTGAAAGGCAAAGGTAGGTAGAGTCCATATATAAAACTAATAACAGGTAGGGCATGGTAGTATACACCTGTATTCCCAGCACTGGGGCGGCTGAGGCAGGACGATCTCTACGAGTTTAAGGCCAGCATGGGCTACAAAATGAATTCAAAGCTGCTGGAAATAAGTAGTAAAACCCTGTCTCAAAAAGACAAAAAAGGTAAAACTTACAAAGGAAACAAATATTGACTAGTTATAAAGATAGGATTTTCATAAGGAGCTTCATGAACCAAAATTCCTCTCACATATTTTACTGTCACTATGCCATACTTGGGGAAATAAGATTTTGTGAAAGGGGGTTTTCATAGATACCTTTTCTGACTTATTGACAGTATTCCTTTAAATTTTTAAAACTATTTTTACAAGAAAGTAGTCTCTTCTGAACACACCATTTGTTAAGGGTTTATTATTATTTCAAGTCTGTTGGTTTGAGCTTTAAATTCCTACTCCTCAGAAAAACTTCCAAATGTCCGTATTATTATTTCTGTAATAAGAGGGTAAATGTTCTCCTTTCAGGTAGTTTTCTTTGTATGTTCTACTTTACCTTCAGATTTAACGTGGAAAATTCAGAAAGTTTAATCTTTAGCCCTGTCAGAACACTAAAATCCCATATTCCCCCATTGGTTAAATGGAAAACATCTGTCTTATTCTCTTCACTAGTAGAACAAGGTTTCTGGTGTCCCAGCATTTTCCCTGAACAATTACTTTTTAATGCAGACAGGATTATAAAGTGACACAATGCTGTAAAACAGAAAATGTAACAGAATTTGAAGTTTTTAAAATCACAGAGTGGACCATGGTATAGTCTATAATCATTTCTGGGTAGGTTTCTATTTTTCTCCTTTAGACCCATGCAAAGGGTTTGATTACTACCTTGGAAGAACAGTTTCTTTAAATAATAAGCAAAACAAAATAAAAAAAAACCCTCTTGTTTCCATGAGGAGAATAAACTTTGGTAAGTGATCTCAAAATATGTTCTTCAAGATAGTACTGACACACAGTTGAGGTTCAAGGTGATATTTCACATGCCATTTCTCCTTGTATGGTTAAATATTAGCTCAATTTAAAATTTGTCAAATTTCAGTATCTGTGACAGATAAAAGAGCACCTTGGTGAAATACTAGGAAGAGATGCTATCTGGTGTGTCAGACTGTATGCTAGTGAGATTTTAAACAATTTAAGAAATCTATCTTGGAAGTATACAATAATTTCTTAGTTTAATACACTGCAGATTATATTTTATTGGGAGCCAAAACAGTTCCTCAACCACTCTATTCTTCTATCTTATAACCGTGATAAAATATTTCTCTACACTCATTTAGGAAGAAGAGGTGTGCATCATTTTTTACTAATTATATTAATGAGGCATGAATAATAAAGAGAAATTAATCTTGCAAATCATACTCCATTTCATTGAGAGTTCAACCCAAGTACAAATCTTTATCAGGGCAAAAAGCAGAAGCTGATGTTTTCTTATTTGAAATTCATACCTTTTGTTTTCCTGCTTACCATCTAGTCTGGGAGCTAGAGCAACCAAGAGCAGATCATGGTAGAAGACTGAAGCCTAATTAATGTCTGATCGTCTCAACCTCTTCTGAATACATGAGAAATAACTGAGGAATCCACAGAGAGCTGCCTTAAGGGAGTTGCCTGTATTTTTATAACTAGTTGCAAACTGAGGATTGGAAAACGGAGGAGGTGTAATTCTAACAGCTGCTAGAAGTGATATTCCATTTTTTACATGAGTGAGTTGAGAGAAGCTAGCTATTTCTGAATTATTTTCTCTTGTTTTCTGTACCAGTGAAAGGGAAACCACCAATAACCTGAATGCTGGATTATGGGAAAAAAGAAAGCATGAAGGGCTCTAGTTAGTGGGAATTTCGGGGCTTGCTTGTAAAATCTGTTTTCTTTCTTTTATTTGGATGAAATTATTTTTGAAACTCTGGAATAAGAACGAGCAAATACTTTGTCTTGAAACCTAACTGCATGACTGCTCTCCTATACCTATGTGGAAGGTAGACTGTATATATTATCCTGATTATAGAAATGAGGAATCAGATTCAGAGAGTTTAGGTAAATTTTCTAAGGCCACACAACAAGGAAATGAGAACAATCTGTGTCTGAAACCTAAATCTTTTGTCCTTGCTCTGTTCTTTTTCACTTGAGGATCATGCTAACCCTTAGGACTCCATTTTGTTGTCAGCAACGACCTTACTGCTGGGGTCCTCCTTTCCAGACTGTGTTCCTTAATCAAGTCTGCTAGTGCAGACTCTTCATTGAGTTGGTGTTTGCCGCTTAACAGAGGAGTCAAGACTGTTGTAGTTGGTGACATTACATTCTAATAGGAGGAACAGGGTATGCACATGCATGTTAAATTTTTTTTTTAAATCACTGACTGCTCTGTCAGTGTAAGAGCAAATTCCATAGAAGGATGACAATTTCTCAATAGCCTGGCACATTCTACTTTCTAAATGTTTAACAGTGTAAGGATGGACATCATTTTGGGCATGCTATAAACAGACATAAAGGTGATTTTACTGAGAAGTCATGGCCTGTTACAGGAAACATGAGAGCATCAGAATTTCTACACAGTTCTAGGTAAGGTGTTACATGTTTGTACAATGTGTGATGCCTTACAATTCTGGGTTTTGATAAACAAAATAGAAATCTTCTTAGGAAGTTTAAATGTGCATATCAATTTCTCCTCAATTGAATTATATTCGATTTTGCTTGTGAAGCTGTTATAAAAAATCCCATTATCTACCTTTTTAAAATAAAGCTGTGTTTTTATGTTTGTTTTATATCTATTAAATAGCTTAAGGTAGAATAATTCAACACACAAAAAGCATATAACTCCTTAATTTATTGTACTGGGGTTTGAATTTCATTTCAAACTACAATCACAGGTGCCAAGATATTAGAGGAAAAACACAAAATTCTGGGAGAGGCTGTTCAGTAATGTAAGCAATACAGTTTGTCTGTTTCCTCTTAATGAGAAATGGCAGGGGAAGTAGCTTTTGGATTTCCAAGAAACACTATGGGGATTCTGATTATAATTCAATTATATCAGGCCCATGAAGCATTTTGTGTTTAAAAAGACAATACCGAGTATCTGATTAGGATAGAAGGAGTGTGTTTCAGATCCAGTTTGTATGAGGAATTCCTGAGTGTAATACTTTAGCAAAACTGGAGAAAGTCACCCCTTCTTGGCTGGAGCCATACATTTGTTAGCTACCTTTGGAATGTGGATTAAGCCCTTAATAGACTGCCTTAATAGTAATTGTGGGAAATTCAGGTTTTTATTTTGGCTCCCATGGCTATATTAGATATGAATGCCCTGCTGCAACGAAAGCAAAACAACTAAATACAATTAAATTGATTGTATTTAGTTAATTATGTACTCAAATGAATGATTAATAACAAGTCCAAGATGCAGAACTGTGTGATGATGTTTAACCCTTATAGTTTAAAGAATTTTGCAGATATTAATTTCCACAGTAGTACATGGAAATAAGAAAGTAAATATTTTGATAGCTAGGTAGACTTGGACAAAGCGTTACTCAGGAATATAGATATAAGTTTCAAAAATTGCGTTTGAAACTTTTATCTACATAAATGCTTTGGGTTTTTTGAACACAATGCATCAGCATCACCTAATGTATTTAAGAAAGAATGGGCAATTGGTAAATTTCCTATTGAAAATTAACTAGGGCATTTGTCTCCTCTCAATTTTTATTTATTTTACTAGTACATGTTTGTAAGGCCTAATGACTGCGTTTTTCATGGAGAGCTGGTACATGTATGCAACACATCATATTTGTTTTTTCCATCTCCTTTCCTTTACCTCTTCCACTCTCTGTCTCTTGGTCCCTTTCTCTTTTGCAAAAGGTCTATCTCCCTACTTTTATTATCTATCTTTTATTGAGCTTTTTATTTATATTTTGTATTTCTCACAAAAGAGAAAACATCAATATTTAATCTTGTATTTGATTTACTTCACTTAACATTATGTTCTCAAGGTGTATCAATTGTTCTACAAATAATCCAAGTTTATCCCTCTTTATGACAATAGAACACTGTTGTGTGTAAATTTCATATTTTCTTTATGCATTCATCTGCTGATGGACATATGTTTCCACGTTCACCTGTTATGAATTGTGCTTCTATAATGTAAGTATGCATGCACCACTGTAGAATGATTTCTTTAAATCTTTTAGGAAGACACTTAGTTGAGGAACAGCTGAGTTGAATGGTATTTCTATTTTTAGTTTTTTCAGGAGTCGCCAAATGGATTTCCATAACATTTGTACTAATTTACATTCCCACCAACGATGCAGAAGTGTCCTCCTCCCAAAGCCTATCCAGTATTTATTATTATTTTCTTTCTTGATGATAGGAATTCTTTCTGGAGTAAGATAGGATCTCAGTGTTGTTTTAATTTGCATTTCTTTAATGGCATGTGTTATGGCTTGAATCTGGATGTCTATCCAAAGCCTCATGTGGTCATAGGTGGGGATTTTTGGAGGTAGATGAATCTAGAGTGTGTGATGCTGGGATTAGGATATTCATTGCTAGGATTGCTGGTTCATTGCTAGGATTAAGCGCTTCACCCTGAGTATAAGTGCTACCCATTGAAATATAAGGGACAGAAAGAGGGTCGCTTGTTGCTTGCTGCTGCTGATACTACTGCTGCTTGTCTTCTACTGTCTGCTCTGTAATGTCCCTCTGCCGTGCTACCATATATTGAAGTCAGCCAATTATAAACTGAAACTTCTGCAAACTGTGAGCTAAAACAAATCTTTATTCCATTAACTTTGGGTGTCAGGTATTTAATTACAGCAAGGAGAAAAAGCAACTATAACACTCAGCAAGATTGAACATTTTCCATGTATTTATTTACCATTTTTACTTCTGTGATGTATCTATTAATTTAACTTGTCAATTTTCTCATTAGCTCTTTTATTTTGAGGGATCTATACTTTGAGATCTTTATATATCCTAGATATTAGTCCTCTGTTCAAAGAAGATCTAGAAAAATTCATTTTCACAGTTTGTGTTCTCTCTTCACTCTGTTAGTTGTTTCCTTTGCTGCAAAGAAGCTTTTAAATGTGTGTATGATCCCATTTGTTGATTCTTGATATTATTTTTCATGTAATTGGGGTCCTCATCAAGCAGTACTTATGTCTGTAAGAATTTTACCTATTTTATCTTCCAATAGATTAAGTGGTTTTGTTTTGATATTTATATTTTTGATCCAAAAATTAAATACTTAGCAATTAACCTATCCAAGTAAGTGAAAGACCTCTGCAAAGAAAACTACATACTCTGTAAAATGATATTGCAGAGGACATCAGTAATAATATTTTGTTTTATTTTTTCATAAAATAAAAAAAATAAAAAAGAAAATGACAAGTTGTCCTCTATTGCTAGATAAGCAGAACCAGTATTGTCAAAACTACCTTACTTCCAAAGTTGATATATAGATTTAATGTAATACTAATCAAAATACCAAATGCATTTCTCATAGAACTAGAAAAAACACTAAGATTTATACTGAACCAGAAGAGACACAGATTAGCAAAAGCAACCCTGAACAACAAAAGCAAAACAGGAGGTGTCAAAATCCTGGGCTTAAAGTTACATTACAAAACTATAGTGACAAAAACAGTATGGCACTGGCAAAATAAGAGACAAGTAAATCAATTGATCAGAATAGAGTATGAGAAACAATCTGAGACACATTCAACCATCTGATCTTTAACAAATGGGCCAAATATATATGCTGGAGGAAAGATATGTTCTTTAAAAATGGTGCTGTGAAACTGACTGTCCAAATGCAGAAGGTTGAATCTAGACTCACTCATATCTCACCATGTACTAAACCATTTGTTTTAAAGGAAGCAAAAATTCATCATTCTTCAAAGCAATGCACTCAAAAGGAAACAAAAATATATTTGAATTTATCAAAATATATTAGTAGTTTATGAGATCCAAACATCTAACAAACTACAGCCTGTGAGCCAATTCTGGGAATGACCTGTCTTTATGAATCAAGTTTTATTGAAATAAAGGTCATAGCTACCCATTTCAGCATTGGCTATGGCTACTTCCATATTATAATGATAGAGGCAAGAAGTTATGAGAAACCATGTAGGCTGGCTATTTGTAGAAACATTTACTCATACTTGCTATATAGTCTTTCATAGTTGGGTCCATGCTGAGGTAACATTCACTTGGTGAGCCTTTGTAATAAAAATGCATTATTTCTTATAGAAAGAAGTCATGTGCCTTTATAGTTATAATCCCTAACTTTTACTTAGTCTCTTTCTTACATGTTTCTAAATTTCTTATATGCGACCCATATGTATTCAGGAATTAATATTGCCAGTAATCTAATTTTATAGATGAGAAAATTGAGGTTTAGAGAACTTAACTATCTCAATACATTTATAAGAAGTGCTAAAAGATTGAATGAATGTATAAAGGCATGCAGTTAAATTGGAACAAAAGTTCAAACCTAGATTCTTTTTATTACAATACATGCATAAACTAATATTGTTTTCATAACTATGCAATTATGTGACATGATATGCATTTATATTGTTATGTTACCATCACCACTCTCTACCTTAGATTTTGATATCATTGCCAGAAAATACTCTCATTAAACTGACTTCTTTTTTCCCTCACCTAATCCTTGTTAACCTTTACTGTACTTTGTATCCCTATTAGTTTGCCAGTACTGGATACCTATACAAATAGGACATGGTATTGTCTCACTGTGTGTCAAATGTTTCAGTATATATAATTCCTTTAAGAGCTTTACATGTTGTAGTATATATTAAAATGTTAGTACTTTTATAGCTAAATACTCTATTGTATGAATCACAGGTCATTCATTCATTATTCTGTCACTGGACACTTAGGCTGTGTCCATCTTTGACTAGTATAAATATTTCTGCACAAATACCTGTCAAAATACATGCTTTTAGTTCTTTTGGATATACACTTGGAGTACAATTGTAGGATTGTATGATATTTCTGTTTTTAACCTTTAAAAAATCGTTTGACAGTGGTTACACCATTTTATTTTCTACTAGCAATGAAGGAGATTCAAATTTCTCCACATTGTCACCCACACTTTTTTCACTTGTTTGTCCATGGTGAGGAGTATAGAAAAAGTGATATCTCTTTACAGTTTTGATTTCCATTTTCCTGATGATTAGTTATGTTGAAGTTTTTTTTCATGTGCTATCGACAATTTTTATACCTACTCTGGAGAGATGTCTAAGTTCTTTATCCAGTTTTTAATCAGTTTTGTTTTTGATCATGAACTTTAGTTTTCTATATTCCGGCCATTAATTCCTGATCAGTTATATGATACACATATGTTCTATTCAGTAGATTTTTCATGCTTTTGATAGTGTGTTTTAATGCACAAATGTTTTAATTTACATATTTTTTCTTTACTTGTTTGTACTCTTGGGATAGGATCCATGAAGTTGTTGCCAAATGCTATACCATTAAGAGTTCCTCAGTGTCTTCCTATAGTTTATAGTTTTAGTTCTTAGGCTTAGATTTCTGGTGAATTTTGAGTTAATTTTGGATATAGTGCCATCTCCAATTAATTTTTTTTTGCATGTAGATATCCAGTGTTTCCTTTATTTGTTGGAAAGACTAACATTTTTCTATGTACTGGTCCTGACACTCTCATTAAAAATTAATTGGTTTTATTTATGATGATTTATTTTTGTCTTTATAGTCTATTGGCCTTATGTCTATTCTGATACTATTCATAATGTTTATTACTTTAGCTTGATAGAATGTTTACTAGTCAGGTACTGTGAGTCTTCCATTTTGTTCTTTTCCAAAATTTTATTGGTTATTCAGGACACCTTGAAATTTTATATGAATTTGAGGATCAGCTTTTCTATTTCTACAAAACTATTTTTCATATTTTCATAGTGATTGCACTGAACATGTAGATACTTGGAATAGTATTTTCATCTTAACAATGATAAGTCTTCCTATCTATGACTGTGTATGTCTCTCTATGTGAATGTTTATTATCTTCCTTTGGCAATTTTTGTAGCTTTTACTGTATAAGAATTTCATCTCTTTGATATTTTTATTCCTGAGTATTTAATACTTTTAGCTGCTTTTGTAAATGAGTGTACTTTACAAATTTTTAGTTGTTCATTGTTAGTGTATAAGGATGTCATTGATTTTTATTGTTGTATTTAACTGTATTAAATTTGTTTATTAGCTCTAATAGCTTTCTTGGGGATTCTCTGGGATTTTCTTTGTATTGAATAATGTCATCTGCTAGTGGAGTTTTACCTCTTTCAAACTTTGGATACCTTCATATCTTTTTCTTGTCTAATCATTATATATAGAAATATAACTGCTGCTTTGAATAATGGTGGTAAGTAGCAATGGGGGAATCCTAATTTTGTTCCTGATTTCAGGGAAGTTTTCAAATTTCACCATTGAATATGATGTTAACTGTGGTTCTTCATGATATCCTACATGATATTGGGGAGTCTGGATATTTAGATTCATGTTTCTCATAAAATTTCTGTCATTATTTCTTCAAATAGTCATAATTACCATTATTTTCTTTTACTTTAGGATTTTCACAAAACACATGCACATATCTTTGATAGGGTTCCAAAGATCTCTTAGGCTCTGTTAACTTTTCATCATTCTTTTGCCCTTTCTCTTTCTTAGATTTATAATTTCAAGTGTCCTATATTCAAGTTTTACATTTGAGTTATTCTACTTTCCAATTGTATAGTTTAATTTTGATAGTTTTGTGACCTTTTAAAAATGATATTTTATTCTGTTTGGTCATCAATTTCCTGTTTTTCTCCATGTCTCCTTTTAGCTTTTTCAGCATTTCAATAGTTGCTTTGAAGTTTTTATGTGATAATTTCAACATCTGAGCTTCTTCAGGTATGTTATTTTTTTCCTCTGAACGATTCATTCTTTATCTTTCTATGCTTTATGACTTTGTATTGAAGATAACTGGCCATTAATCTTATGAAGTATCAATGAAAATCAAATAACTGTAGTCAGGGATTTAAAATTATTATTATTATTAGTTATAAGGTGTGTCCATGTGCCATGGACCGGTCAACTTTAAAAGCTTTTGTCTTTTTCTTTAGTGTGCCTGCAGTTTTCCTTTTGTATACTTGGTGGTTTTCTAAATTTCCCCACATATGTGGTTACTTTTCTTTGTCTTGGTACATTTTTTGCTAGCACATGTTAATTATGCAGAATAGTGAGTTTTATTTGGCATATTATAGAGGTCTTTTACTTGATTAGTGAGGCTAATACTTAGGGTTTTTCTATTTGAGTATATTGTGAATAGAATTGTTTTCCTGGTTTCCTTTTCAGCTAGTCATTTTTGCAATTGCTTTTGATTTTTGTAAGTTGATTTTGTATTGTGTCCTTTGTTGAATTTATCAGAGTTAAAGTTTTTAGTGTCTTTAACATAAAGATTATATCATTTGCAAATGGGGACAATTTGACTTCCTTCTGTTTATATCTCTTTTATTTCTCTCTTTTCCTATTTGTTCTGCCTAAAATTTCAAGTACTGTGTTGAACAGGAGTGGTAAGAGTGGACCAGCTTATTCCTAATTTTATTTATTTATTTACTTTTTGATACTGGGAATCGAACTCATGACTTTGTACTTACCAAGCAAGTGCTTGAACCACTGAGCTAAATCCCCGGCCCTTATTCTTAATTTTAGGGGAAATATTTTTTATTTTTCTCTTTAAGTATGATGTTGACTATAGGTTTGTCATTTATATATTTTATTTTATTGAAGTTATATCCTTCTATACTTAGATTCTTAACAGCTTTTTAACATCAAAAGATGTAAAATGTTTTCAAGCATATATTGCATATATTGAGATTATCATATAGTTTATCCTTTATTCTATCTCCATAATTTTGATATTTAGTGATTTTCAATTGTTGAAGAATCCTTGAAAGTCTAGATGGAAACCAATTCAGTGATGGCATATTATCTTTTAATGGGTTGTTAAAATCTCTTTGCAATAATCTTACTGGAGCTTTTCCATTTATGTTTATAGAGGTAATAATGTGTAGTTTTTTTTCTTGGCTGAGAATTTATCTAGTTTTGTTATCTTTCTCCTCCTACTTTATGGAATATTTTAAGGTGTTCTCTAGTTTTGCTATTGTAGGTGCAATTTGAAATATTATGCATCCTCTGATGGAACCCATTTTATATGTGGTATCAATAAAGTATTGTTTCTCTCTGATGTTACTATGGAAGTACATGTCCAGAAGCAAGACTTCTATCCATCTATCACTATGGCTACTTGGGCCCTACTCATGAACTGGTGGCTTTTATTTTATTGTTTAGGTTGATGCATCCATCAAACATTGAATGGGACTAGGTTGTAGCGAAATAAATAAGCTGCAATTCCTCTCAATTGCTGTGAGGGTATAGGTCAGTGTTAAAGAACCCTCACCACATGCTTGTAGGGCCTGAATTTGTCACCTAGCAGTGTCTATGGAGGTTCCCAAAGTTGAATTAAGGAACTAACTCTACCATATCCATAGAATATGTTGCAGGTTTGCTGATTTTCAGGACTACTCATTAAGAAACACTGGGAGAGTTTTGTTCAGTAGAAAGTCAAAAGTACACACTCAAAAAAATAGTGTAAGGACATTGAAGAGAGAAAGAGAGAAGCATTATTTCCTGGAACTGGGAAGGTTTATGCTTCTCTTCAGGGAGTAGAAAGTATGAGACCATTTTTTTAAGATGGAAAACTTAAGGATATTTTGGATTCTCATAATCTGTTCCTATTCTTCATTTTCTTAATGAAGCCAATATATGGACTTTCAGTATACCTGAGGAATTTGTAAGGTGATGGTTCAAAAAGGAAATGAGCCTAAAATTCACCAAGGAAAGCTGAAGAAGATTGCCCTGGGTAAGTTTGATTGGGTTTAGGAATTTGCAGTCTTCTCAAAAGTGAAATTTTTAGTTAAGATCTCCTTGTCTCTTTTCTGTGTATCTTTTATTTCTTCTGTCTTACCTGAGCTTGATTACAAACACTGTTCAGAGGGAGATAACAGCAGCAATCTCTAAAATAAACAAACTCAGTCTAACCATACAAAAAATTAAAAAAAAAACCCCCACAACCACAACACCATAATAAGGGACAAGTATGATATACTAATACATTAAAAATTAAGAAAACAAATCAATAATAAAAAGAGAAAAAAGAAGAAGAAAAGTCAAAGTGACATATATGAGAGGGAGAAAAGAAGAAACAAATAAGAAGAAAGATATAATAAAAAGATGAAAAATGGGAAAGAGAAGAAAAGAAGGAGCAAGATAAAACACAATTAAAAGACAAAGAGGGGTAAGTAAAAAGATGGCCAATCAGTGAACAACAAAACAAGCAAATTACAAAGGCTATTCATGGAAATATCTAACAAAACAACCAAAACAGAGCTAGACATATAATAATCAAGATACCAGAAATTCAATATAAAACAGAATATTAAAAGCTGTCAGAGGAAAGAAACAGATTACCTATAAAAGAAAGCCCATCAAGATCATGGCAGACTTCTCGACACAGAAAATGACATTTGGTTATGTGAGGCATACAGAACTCCAGCCACCTACCACCAAAACAGAGATAGACATATAATAATCAAGATACCAGAAATTCAATATAAAAACAGAATATTAAAAGCCATCAGAGAAAAGAAACAGATTACCTATAAAAGTAAGCCCATCAGAATCACGGCTGACTTCTTGACACAGACCATCAGATCAAGAAGAGCTTGGAGTGAAGTATTCTAAGCTCTGAAAGAAAATAACCTCCAGCCCAGATTGATGTACCCTGCAAAACTGTCACTAGAAATTAATGGAGAAACAAGATGCTTCCATGACAAAGAGGAACTGGGGGAGATTGTGACCACCAATCCAACCCTACAGAGAATACTGAAGGACATTCTAGAGAGGGAGAAAAAAAATACCAGGATTTTAGGAACAGTGGCAGAAAGGCCTCAATGAATGGGGCAGGCAGTAGAATGAAGGAGAAAAGCAGACAAAGGTAGAAAAATAGCATAGCAGAAATGAGGCAGAGAAGGATGTCTAGAATCTCTAAGAAAGATGGCCTTGATACACTATATTGTTAGTAGTGTATCAGGATTTAAAATCCACATTACTCACACCACTCTGCTTAGAGGTATTATCTTCTGTTCCAGTCATTCTACTTGTACTAGATTTGAGGGCACAGACAGTAATCTCAAAATAGCAGAATATAGTATGGTAGTCATCCTTAATTTCCTAGTAACTTAATCTAAAGCTCTATATAACCTACACTGTTTTACCATGACTGATTGTAATTGAATCTGGTGTGTTAGATTGCTGTTTTGTATTGATAGATTTTATTCAAAGCTGTTATGATTGATAGTATCAAGCAACTACACTGAAGATGACAAGATTCACTAGAATATCCACTCTGATTGATTATTACCTGCTTTTGAAGTTTTATGCTGTTTACAATGTTTTATTTTTAATAATGTTGTTATATACTGCTATATTCAATTATGCCTGATGATATAGACAATTCTATTGAAAATAATGAGACAACACAGTAATCATTGTAGATCACCTTGTACTGTGGTTTTATATGACTTTTTGTTTTCACGTTTTTATACGAATTTTTGTTTTGTCTTGCTATATTTTGTTTTTCCCTCTAATACAGAAAGTCTAGAAATACATGTAGAGACTCATGCATGCCTAGCTGTTTACAGTCTCACTGTTTGAATATCTATTTGTATGCTTTAATTTTGTAACTTGAACAACTGTTTCTAAGAGTATATTATGTAATTTATCAACTAGTGATTTCTTACTGTTTATCTTTTGTTTTTGAAATTCTGTATTATCTCTACCTTTTACATGATTTTTTCTCTTTAAAAAAAAGACAAAGAGGAAGAATGGAAGAACAAAGTAAGTTAAGTATAAGAAAAAAAATAAAAAAAGAAAAATAAGGGTGATTGGACATAAAATAGAGGGAGTAAAAATTATGAGATTAAATACAAAACAATAGCCAGAAACTGAAATTGTTACCCAGGGACTCCTTTTGTTTAAGGAATTTGGCTTGAATATTCAGGGTCAATTTTATTTGCTTCCTCTCATTTTGTGACAAACTGGTTAGGGTAGTTTACTCTGTGTGTGGCATTCCAATTCTCACCAGGGAAGCTGAGATAAATTTGGCTGCACCTTGGGATATAGTTACTGGGGTTCACCCTGGTTGTGGTGGTCCACTGAGTAGCAGCCAGGGGCCCTTGTCTCCAGACCAGCCTTAGCAGCATTCTGAGCATGCAAGAAAGGTGCACATCCATTCCACCTGGCCTGTCGGGATGAGTATCAGCTTGGCAAATGACCAAGTGGCTTGCAGGAGCCCTTTTCACTGCTCTTGGCTTAGTAGTTTCAGGACCACATAGGCTAAGTGTTGAGCCTCTCCTGAAGTTTTCAGTCTGCGTAATGAGTGGTGTCTTTTGTGCTTAGACCACAGTATTTTCATCATCTATACCGTTATGAGCACTTTTTTTCAGTGCCTGTTTGTATACACAGCGATTTTTGTTTCCTGTACATTTGTAGCTGTAGACTGTTCCACGGGGGCACAATGCATGGTCTACATGTGTTGATACAGTGTCCCTGTGGGATATGGCAAGTAGCCAAATGGTAGCATGGTTGTAAATCCTGAGATGTCTCAGAGGGTGGAGGAACAATTAAATCACTGAGATCTGAGGACAGAGTGCTCTGTAGTCATCCTTGTTAAATGCACATTGTTCTCCAGAACACTATTTTCCTTTCTAATTACTGAGGGCAAGGTTATCTACACTCTTCCCTCTCCTCTCTGTCTCAGCTTATGTTTCCTGTTGCTAAAATGTTCCAGTGTGTCCTTTACTCCTCTCAGCCAAGATTTACCCCTATGGCCTCCTTCAGGACAACCAGCATAACAATGTATTCACTGGAAACCCCAATTGTGATCGTTTTAAGCCTTCTACTTGCCAGGGGAATTAGTGCCTAGTACTAGGACACCTCTCAAGATATCTTCTGGTTATAGGCCTCTGAGAGTCTCCCTATTTCAGTGCCAGATGATTGTGCAGGTGGAGTCACTTTCACACCTAAATTCCCAGTTGGGGTAAAAATTTGTGCAGACTATGGCTTTCTCCCACTGATAGAACCACCAGCTAGCTCATAGTATCTGGGAACACTTACCTTTTTCTTATGGTTTTATGACTGCTGCTTCCAAGATAGGAAACTAAGGTTGAAGGTAGGAATTGGTCCTCCATGTCCTTCTCTGCATTACTCTGGCTGATTTCCATTCTGTTTGTTTCTTTTCACTTGTTTATCAGTTCCTGAGACTCTTCCTTATTTTCTTCACATAAAAAAATAGTTTTTGATTGTTGGGTTGATTTTTAATTGCTGAGTCATACAGAATCAGATTCCATTTCAACATTTTCATATCATCCCCTTTTTATCTTTGTACTTTTTAGATTCCACTCATGAGGGAAAGCATACAATATTTGACTTTCTGAGTCTGGGTTATACCAATTCACATGATGACCTCTGGTTCAGAAGAACTTCCAAACTGCTTTAAAAAACAGATGATCCATTGTATGTAGCCAACTGCCATGTATCAGAGCTTGAATTTTCCTGCATTCTCACAGTTATTGTAAGATAACTTTTTTCTAACTATCCTAATGGAAGTGAAATGATTTTACTTTGTAGTTTTCTATGACTACTGACATTAAGCATCATTTACCATTCAGGTATCTCCTTTTGAGAAATATTCATTCTAATCACTTGTATGTTTTCATATTGTCTTATTATTGTACTGTAAGTGTTCCTGATATAGTCTAGATATAATCCCCTTTATGAGATATATGATCTATAAATTTTTCCTTTTTTGTCTTTTCACTTGGTTAATAGTATTCTTTGATACAGAAATGTTATTAACCAAGTGTAATTTATCTTTTTTTAAAAATGTTTTTGGTGTTATATGTAAAACACTATTTCCTAATTCAAAATCATGTTGTCCTATTTTCTTTTTGCTTTGCTTTAATTTTAGTTTATATTGCTGTATTTTTTGCATTACATAATGAATGCATTCATCATGGGGAACTGGTTTACTATGTAGTGTTCTATAGTTTTGGCTCTTATATTTAAGTTTATAGTCCATTTTGAATTAATTTATATATATATATATATATATATATATATATATATATATGGTTTGTGGTAGAAGCTCAGCCTTCATTTTCTGAACTTGGCCATGTAGTTGTACCAGTTCTTGTTGAAAAGAGCACTGTTTTCCCCATGAATTGCCTTGGTGCCTTTATTAAAAAACAATTTACCATAAATCTAATTGTTTATTTTAAGCTCCCAATCCTATTTCTTTGGTCTGTATGTCTATCCTTATCCTAGTACCACAGTGTCTTGATGATTGTGGCCTTATAATGTAACTCCTATCATTCATTCTTTATTTCAATTGAACACAGTTGAAATTTGATAGAATCTTTACACTTAATGAATACAGTAAAGGACAGAATACTTTCTCTTTTCTGTACTCACAAAGTTAACTTCCATTATGTCGAGAATCAATGATGTAGGGGAAATAGAAGCAGCAGAGCCGATCATTGCACAAATGACAAATACTCTTATTTTTCTGATTGAATATTAATAGATTTTCTTAAATAATTTTTTCTTGATTAATCTTAGGACAATTGTCAAATGCCTTAAGTAGTTTTCCTTTAGATCATTTTTCCTAGGTTGTTTCCCTTGAAGAAGATATGTGGAACTATTCATAAGGCCATTCCTGTTACCTGTTCTCTTAACTAAATACTTTGTTAGGGAGTGAGAATAGACATTTTCTTATTTTCTCTTTATGAGAATTGGCAGTTGAAGTAGTTTTTGATGTCTTCAGGAATTCTGGGAAAAGCATAGTAATTCTGATTGTGATAGAGCCATTAAATGAATTGTTCCTTTAAACCTGACTTTTTTGTAGACATTCTTCTGTGCTTAAACTATGAAATTTTAACAGATAAAACACTTAATTTCCTTAAGTGAATTAGTTTTATGTTCACTTTCAGGATTGGAATATGCTACAAGACAAAACCCCAAAATAATAGTGACTGAAACATGGCCAAATTTTCTTCTTATATAAATAAAATGAATAAGCATTATAAGTCTGATGCAATGGTGCTGTGCTTATCCAGGAAATAGTCTCCTGCATTGCACCTGTGTGGTTCATAACATTTGACTCATACTACATAGACAGAAAGTTTAGTACTAGTCTAGTCATGAATAGTTTGCAGCCAAATGGAAAGTGGAAGAGCAGGAAAACATTTCTGTTTTCATCCTGTTGGAAAGAACTTAGTTATGAGTCCACAGCTAGCCACAAAGGAGTTTGGAAAATAGATAATAGCTATGTCCTCAGATAAAAGCTAAAGATGTTATTTCTAAGAAGGTAGCACCAAAAATATACTGGGGAAAAATTAGTTTCTATTGAAGTCACGATTAAACAATTCCAATTGGTAGATTTTCCCCACTGAATTTACTCTTTAACGTATTAAGAGAAAATATTTATTTTTTTATGGAATGCAAAAATTCACTTCCCCATACCTTTAGTCAGAACACATTTGGTATCAAGGTTATTATACTATTTTATCATAAAGATAAAATATCTAATACCTTCAATACTTTAAGGAGTACAGACATTTCTAAGTATCCCATGGAGTACCGATGGATCAATCAACATCTAACATATTACTTTAACAACTAGTACCATCATATGCCACATAATTGCATTTCCATCAGTGATGGGGCACATATATGACAGTAGTGCCATGAACATTATAATCGAGATGAAAATTCATATTATCTGGTAATATCATGGCAGTTATAACATTGAGGCACAGCATATAATTCATGTGTTTGTGGCAATAGTAGTATAAAGAAACCTACTGCTATGTCTGTCTTATTAAAAGTACATGGAGAGCTAGAGATGTATCTCAGTGGCAAAATGCTTAACTACCATGTGCAGGGCCTTGGTTTGATCCCCAGAATCACACACACACACACACACACACACAGACACACACACACACATATGTGCACGCACATAGTAGCATGTACAACACAATACTTGGTAACAGACAAATATATTACTAGTATGTGTGTTTGCTATACTATGTTTTGTTTTTTTAGAGCATATACCTTCTACTTACTAAAAAAGTTAACTTTAAAATCACCTCAGGCAGGTCCTTCAGCAAATGTTACAGAAGGCATTGCTATTATAGGAGATGACAGCTCCATGCATGTTATTGCCCCTGAAGTAGGAGGAAGATTTTGATATTGAAAATCCTGACCCTTTTTTAGTTTTAGTTAGGTTAATATGTGTGTTTGTGTCTCAGTTTTAACAAGTTTATAAGTAAATAAAACAATGTTAAAACTAGAAACCAGAAAAATGCTAATATAGATGTTAGTGGAAAAAAGTTAATAGGATAAGGGTATAAAGAAAAATATTTTGTACACTTGTTCAAAGTTTTAAGCTGATTATTTTTAAAAAGTTAGAAATGAAAAAATTTATAAAAATAGGGATCTGGGGAAATAGCTCAGCTGGATAACACCTGGCAAGCAGGAGGTCATGAGTTTTATCCCCAGTACAAAAACCAAACCAAACCAAAACAAAATCAAACCCTGAAGAAAAGTTTAAAAAATAAAAAAATTACAAGAAGCCAAAATTATTATTAAAGAAAGAATTTTCTATTAAATCTAGTGTAATGTAATTAATTTACTCACTCAGAGCAATTTAAGCCCCAAAAGCTCCATTCATAAGTGTCCTACACAGATATATCATTTTTATCTTTTACATAATATTTTAGTGTATTTTTATGTCTCTATATTTTTAGATACACAGGTGTTATTGTATGAAAATTAAAAGTAACTATAGTGTTCAATAAAGTAACTTCTTGTAAAAGTTTGTATCCTAGACCGGTAGGTTCTGTCATATAACCTAAGGCTATGCCATCTAGATTTCAAGTGCACTCCATGGTGTTCACATAAGGCCAAGAGTGCCTTACAACATACTTCTCAGAACATATCCCCACCATTAAATGGTGCACAACTAATTGTCTGGCTTCATAGTAAGTATGCATATGTGTTAGAGGAACAAGATTAACATGCATGTAACAATTACAGAACAAAAAATGTATTTTTGGCATTTACTATCTTTTACCTCAGTTTATAGCCATCTATGTATACTATATCTTCTCTCTGAGCTTTGAATGTTGAGGCCACACACAATTCATCATTTTTTCCGACTAAAACATAACACACAAAGAATGCATTCAGTGCATATTTTGGTGGAAGAATAAACCAGTAAACTATAATTCAGTGTCTCAAATAAAAACCTAGGAATCATCTCTAAGGCCTTGCTTTTTTACCCTTCATTTCCATTTCATCAACAGAATTTCTTGTTATAACTCTAATATGTATTCAGAAACATTCCCATTTTTATAACCCTAGTTCAAGTCACCACCATCCCTAACTTTGAATTCTTCAATAGCCTAATACTTAGTTTTCTCCTTTTTATTCTTGTTTGTGATCTTTTCATGATAGCTAGAACTATCTTTAAATGTATGCATCAGATGCTGTCACTGTCCTGCTCAAAATTTTCTAATAACTTCCTAATATATTTAGGACTGCTTACTGTGATTTGAACCATCTCTCTACACTGATCTCTTTGCTACTTCCCTTCATTTACATTTCAGCCACATTATTCTTGTTTCAGTTTTGAACCATAATTAGTTCATTTGCATGTGAAGACTTTCATACTATGGTTCCTTCTCTTGGGATGCTGTTATGCAGATATTTACATGATGGACAGACAGTAGCTGAAACATCACTTCCTCACCAAGGTCACTCATGGCCACCCAATCTAAATTAGCTGTGACAATTAAATCTCTATTACTGTACCCTACCTTTTGTCTCTTAATATTTATCATTATTTGATATGTTGTTTTTGCATTTATTTGGTTCATCTCTTCCTTACCCATGTCCCTTTTCATTAAAATATAATTTTCATGAAAGCAGGAAGTTTATTTGTCTTTTTAAATGGTACATCACTAGCTTTGTCTAAGGTGCAGCAAACACTTGTTAATTAAGGACTTTGATTATTCCTGTGGCTGAGTGGAAGTTTTTGATAATGGTGGCAGCCAGGAACCTAGTGAAAGAGCACTCTAAAATCAGCAAAGAAATACACACATATTAAATCTTAAGAGTAAAACACTGGGTTCCAAAGACATAGCCCTTACTTTTCTACTGTAAATTTTTACTTTAGCATAATAGGAGCTGGTGGTGCACATTAGCATTTCTGCCTGAGGGATACAAGAAGCACTCTTTGTATTTATCAATTGGTACCCCAAAAAGCAAAGTTTGTGCAAGTGTGCAAAAGTGTCAAAGTAGCATTTTCTCTGACATGCCCCTCTGTCTTACAGGTTTGTTATGTGTTTACCTGAGCATCACAGAGTGTTTAATACACCCACACCACTGCAGGATATGTATTTTTAAAAAGTTTTCTTTTGAACTTTTGGTTGAAGTAGACACATTCAGTACAACTACACATGACAAACAGCTTTGCAAGTTTTTGAGGAGTTCAAAATCTGACAATATAATCATATTAGTCTTATATGGATTTTGAAGATGACTCATTATGGTAAAATACATTTCTTCATAACAGAAGAGTGGTGAGGGTGGATGATGATAATGTTGATGATGATAATGATGATGATGATTTGGGTCCTGTGAGCCAAAGGTCCTGTGACAGTGAAACAGAGCAGGAATCGACTCATAAAAACACAGTGGATGCAGACTTCATTGATTCACATGAAGAAGAAAACAGCAATATGAGTACATATTTGACTAAATTTTTCAAAATGATCACACAACTAAATGGAAAGATTCAGTGTTAGAAATAGGTTTGAAGATATAGTGAGAGTCTTGACAGGGGTGGAAAGTATTGGACAGAATGCCAGCACTGACATTCAGTGTTGGATTGTAACATATGAATTGCTACAAGATGCTGTGAAACATACAAAGGCTGAAATACAAGTAAAACTTTCTATAACTCAGCCTACAGGTCCTTATTTGTATAATAATAAACTGAATTATGTTGTGAACAGACTTGTTGCTCCCATCTCCCAAACTAATCAGAATGTGATTTTTTTCTTTGTCTTTTTTTTTTTGGTACTGGGTATCAAACTTAAGATCATGCGATTGCAAGGCAGGCACTTATGCAGCTGAGCTAAATCTTCAGCCCCAGAATGTGATATTTGACAATTAATGATCTGTTTCCATTTGATGTTACATTTTCTAACAGAGCACAATTTGACCAACACAGGCACTGTTCACAAGAACAAAGCAGAAATTGCAATTGAAATGTTGAAATTTAAAACCAGAACTGTATAATACAATCTTTGGATTTCAAAAAGACTTACATCAACCTCATATATGGCAATGAAAAACAAACTGATACTTCTTATTGAACTATTATGGAAATTGTGAAAAGAAAACCATGATAAAACTGAAGTCTGAGGTGAAAACTTTCTACAGCAAAACCAAAGGTGGAGTAAATGTTGCTAATGAGTTATACAGCAACTATGATGTCACTCCAAAAACAAAGCATTGGCCAGTGTGTGTTTTGCTCAATCCTAAATGTATGTGGCCTAGTTTGATTGTTTTAAAGAAAATAACAAATGAAAAATAACATGGAGAAATTTTTAGAGCATTGGGATTGGAACTCATAAGAGATCATTCACAGCAGATAAAAAAGAAAATGTTTCTGCACAAGGAATTATTAAAAAAATTGTGGACCACCCTAGTGAGCTGACAGATGAACAGGCAGGGGTAGTATCACAAAGACCTACTATAACAATTGGAAAATCAAAAAGATGTCAACTGTGCCCTATAAGAAGGGACACAAAAACAAAACATACGTGCAATATGTGATACTTGTGTATGGAATGTACAATTTTCTTTTTTTAAATTATTTTATTTTACAGAGAATAAAACAAAAGAGGACAGAACAAAGCAGATCAGAACAGAACAATGTAAACAACACTTCATAATAAGAAAATTGGATATTAACAGTAGCTACCATAATGTCTCTTTGAAAGAGTTGAGCGTAGCTTCACACACAATAATATCAAACATAACAAAATAGAATAAAACCATTAAAGAAAATAAAATTATTGCAAGGCATTCTGAACCAAATAACAGAAAATGAACAATGCCTACTATAATATCAAATTTTCCATAAAAATCAGCTTATACTATCATATTAAAATCCAGTAAGACATAACATGATAGAACCAATGGTAATAGAAAAACAAAAGCAAGGTAGGACTTCAAAGCAAGATGATATTAAATCAGCAATGGCTGCCATACTGTGTTGTTTTCTTCAAAGTAACTCTTCATACCATCACATATAATAAGATCAAACAAAACAGAATAAAACCATTCAAACCAATGAGTGAAAACATTATAAGTCTTCAAAGTAATAAAATGTGGAACCATGATTACCATAAAATCTTATGTATTCTTACCATTTCTTACACTAGGGAGACTATACGGTAATTATACATGTGAATTTGATTTACTTGGCTTATGTGTATGGATTCAAGTTGCATGCATTTATTTGTAAATATCTCAATGTGATCATTCTTTATAGCTGAGTAGTACTCCATTGCATAAAAGTACTGCAATTTTTTTTTATCCATTCCTCAGTTGATGGGCATTTAGGTTGTTTCCAAGATCTGGCTATTACAAATTGTGCTGTTACAAACATTGGTGCACATCTATGACTGTGGTAAGATGTTTTCAGTTCTTCTGGGAATATGCCTAAGAGTGGAAGAGCTGGGTCAAATGGGACTTCCAATCCCAGCTTTTTGAGGAATCTTCAGACTGACCTCCACAGTGGTTGCACAAGTATACACTCCCACCAACAGTGCAGAAGAGTTCCTTTTTCCCCACAGCCTCTCCACCATTTGTTGTTGGTAGTTTTCTTGATCCTGGCCATTCTTTCTGGAATGAGATGGAATCTCAGTGTGATTTTAATTTGCATTTCTCTAATGACTAATGATGATGAACATTTTTTCATGTATTTATTTGCCATTCGTATTTCTTCATCTGAGAACTGTGTGTTTATCTCGGATGCCCATTTTTGGATTGGGTCTTTGAATTTTGGGGGTCTGATTTTTTAAAATTCTTTATAAGTTCTAGACAGAAGTCCTTTGTCTGGGGGAGAGTTCAATAAAATTTTTCCCAGTTTGTGAGTTTTCATTCATGTGTGAAGACTGACTTCAATGTGACAACTGAAGCAAAGATTATTTTTGATGGAGAGATCTATTGGCATTTTCATTACAGATCACATAGGTTTTTATTGCTAATGTTATCTTTTAGGTTTTGTAAGTGAATAAACAGCTAATGTAAAAATGTCTATTTGGGTGACCTGAAACTTAGCGGAAGCCTGCATCAGGGGTAAGCTGGCTAGAACCTCCACCGTGGGCCCACCCTGCCACCAGGAACTTAGCAGAAGCCTGCATAAGGTGAAGACAGCCTGGAACCTCCCCTGTGGGCCAGCCCTGACACCAGGAACATCAAGGAGACAAAAAACTGCCCTGGACTGCTTCAGCTGGGCCCCCACTACCACCTGCAATATCAGAAGACTTCAGCAGGCTCCAATTAGTGTGAAAAAAATTGAAAATTTGCTCCTAGCCAGAAAACCTTGGACTACAGCAGATTAACTGTATCAGTGTGGTGAATATACCCCTAAAATAGAGGTGTACAGGGGACAAATAAGGTCAGTAGTAAAACACCCTCTAAATAACTGTAAGACTTTGGTGTGTCTGAAAAGAGTGTGTGTGATCCCCTCCTACACATAGAAAACACCAGGCAGAGTGAAAATGACAAAATGAAAAAGCAAAATGCAGTCTCAAACATATAGTTCACCAGAAGCAAGTATAGGAGACAGTGAAATAGAGGACCCCAAAAGTAACACACCGGGAACCTCTGAAAAGATAGTGAATGAAAAAAAAAAACCTGCATCAGGCTATAGAGGAAATCAAATTAGAACTACTCTCCCATATAAAGATAGAAATAACAACTTTAGTAAAGGAGTTGTGGAATGCAGCTAAAGAAGAACTAGAGAAAAAAGTACATGAGCATGGGAAACTGATTGAAAGTTTGAAAGAACAATATAGAAAACAAGCAGAATTCATGAAACAAACTCAAAGAGACATCCAAGAAACAAAAAAATCTATTGAAAGCGTGCAAAACCGCCTAAAGGAAGCTGAGGATAGGATTTCAGACCTTGAGGACAGAATCGCAGTGAGTGATCAGGAAAGGATAGAACTTTTAAAAATAAAAAAGCATCATGAAATGACATTCCAGAAGCTCCATGATGATGCCAAGAGCAACAGTATAAGAATAATGGGCATTAGTGAAGATACAGGAGTCCAGGCAAATGACATATGTAAAGTATATACAGAAATAATGGCAGAAAATTTCCCAACATGGGGAAAGAATCTGATATGCAGATCAGTGAGGCATATAGAACACCAAACAGTCCACAATCAACATAAATCCACACCCAGACACATAATAATTAAGATCTCAGACATAGAGCATAAAAACACAACACTAAAAGCTGTCAGAGAAAAGACACAACTCACCAATCAAGGAAAGCCCATTAGAATCACGGTAGACTTTTCAGCACAAACCCTCAAGTCAAGAAGAGATTGGAGTGAGGTATTTCAAACCCTGAAAGAAAACAAGTTTCAACACAGACTGATGTACCCAGCAAAAATTTCATTCAAATTTAATGGAGAAACAAGATACTTCCATGACAAAGAACAACTGAAGAAATTCATGTCCACCAAACCAACCCTAGAAAGAGTACTGAAAGACATATTAGACAGAGATAAAAATGATCATCATCCCCAAAACAACAACAGAAAGAAAGCACCAGGTAGGATAAGCAACTAAATAAGGGGAAAAGCAGAAAGAAACAACTGGAACATAACATGGCAAAGTCGAGCCAGTACATATCAGTGATATCCATAAATATAAATGGCCTCAATTCACCTATAAAAAGAAATAGATTGACAGAATGGATCAAGAAACAGGATCCCATAATATGCTGTATACAACAAACACATCTAACCCAAAAGGAAACTTAAAGTTTAAAAATCAAATGATGGAAACCAGTATTCCACGCAATAGGAAACCAGAAAAAAGCAGGGTTAGCTATTCTATTTGCAGACAATGTGAACTTCAAACCTAAGATGATTAAAAGAGATAGGGAAGGTCACTACATACTTTTTAGTGGAAAAATTCAAGCAGAAGAAATAACCATTATAAATATATATGTGTCAAATACAGGAGCACCCAACTATATAAGACAGATACTAATGGACATGAAAAACCAAATACACAACAACACAATTATAACAGGAGATCTTAACAGTCCATTGTCACAAAGTGATAGACCAACTAGACAAAAAGTCAGCAAAGAAATAACAGAACTGAATCATACCTGTGAGCAATGGACTTAGTAGATGTTTACAGAGTGTTCCACCCAACCAAATCAGAATACACATTCTTCTCAGCTTCACATGGCACATTCTCCAAAATAGACCATATATTATCCCATAAAACATTCTTAAGTAAATGCAAAGGTATTGAAATCATAGCATGCAGAATATCTGACCAGACTGCACTGAAATTGGAAATTAATGGAATGAGAAATTGTAAAACATGCATAAATAAATGGAAATTAAATAACAGCCTTTTGAACAACCTGTGGGCTACAGATGAAATTAAAGTTGAAATAAATCAATACCTACAATTCAATGAAAATATAGAAACAACATACTGTAATATGTGGGATGCAATAAAAGTGGTCTTAAGAGGGAAATATATAGCAATAAATTGTCATATCAAGGAAACAGAATGAGCACAAATAAACAACCTAATGCTCCATCTCAAGCTTCTAGAAAAAGAAGAGCAAGCTAAACCCAAAGCTAATAGAAGAGAGGAAATTGTAAAGATTAGAGCAGAAATAAATGCAATTGAAACTAAAAAACAATACAAAAATTTAATGAATCAAAAAGCTGTTTTTTTGAGAGAATCAACAAAATTGACAAACCCCTAGGTAACCTTATCAAGAGAAAGAAAGAAAAGAACACAAATTCATGCAATAAGACCTGAAAAGAGAAATAGCTACAGATCCCATGGAAATTCAAAAGATCATGAATACTTACTTTGTAAATCTCTACTCATATAGAGTGGAAAACACAGAGGAAATGGACAGATTTCTAGAAACATATGAATTAACAAAGCTCAACCATGAATATATAGCAATTTTGAACAACCCAATATCACCTATTGAAATTGAAAATGTAATTAAAATGTTACCAACAAAGAAAAGCCCAAGTCTGGATGGATTCACAGCTGAATTCTACAAGAAATTTAGAGAAGAATTGATGCCAATGCTCCATAAACTCTCCAAAGAAATTGATAAAAAAGCAATCCTCCCTAAATTATTCCTGGAGGCAAGTATTACTCTGATGCCAAAACCAGAGGAAGATCCAACCAAAAAAGAGAACTATAGGCCAATCTCACTAATGAACATTGATGTGAAGTTTCTCAACAAAATACTGGCAAATACAATGCAGCAAATCATCCAGAAGATTATACATCATGACCAAGTGGGGTTCATTCCAGGAACGCAGGGATGATTTAATATAAGCAAATCAATAAATGTAATACACCACATCAACAGAGCCAAAAACAAAAACCACATGGTCATCTCAATAGATGCAGAAAAAGCTTTCGACATAGTCCAACACATATTCGTGATAAAAACCCTCCAGAATGTCGGAATACACGGCGTCTACCTCAACCTTATAAAGGCCATCTATGACAAACCAACAGCCAACATTATACTAAATGGACAAAAACTGAAAGCTTTCACTTTAAAATCAGGAACAAGACACGGATATCCACTATTACCACTCCTTTTCAATATAGTTCTGGAAACACTATCCAGGGCAATCAGACAAGAGAGAGACATAAAAGCAGTAAAGATAGGAAAGGAAGAAGTTAAACTATCACTATTTGCAGATGACATGATACTCTATAGAAGACCCAGAAAACTCCATTAAAAGACTGAGGTAATAAACAAGTTCAGGAGTGTAGCTGGATACAAAGTCAGTGCTCAAAAATCAATAGCATTTCTGTACACAAACAAAAAACTCACTGAGAGAGAAATTATGGAAATATCACCTTTTACAATAATATGTAAAAAAGTGAAATACTTAGGAGTCAACCAAACTAAAAATGTTGAAGACCTATATGCACAAAATTATATTATGCTGAAAAAGGATATTGAAGAGGATATTAGAAATTGGAAGGAGATTCCTTGCTCTTGGTTAGGAAGAACCAACATTGTGAAAATGGCCATACTCCCAAAACTGTTTTAAAGATTTAACACAATGCCAATCAAAATACCATTGACATACCTCACAGATCTAGATAAAATACTACTGAAATTCATTTGGAAACAGAAGAAACCTAGCATAGCAAAGGCAATTCTAGGGAACAAAAGCAAGGCAGGAGGCATCTCAACTCCTGACTTGAAACAGTACTATAAAGCCACAGTGATAAAATCAGCTTGGTACTGGCAAAGAAATAGACCTGAGGATCAATGGAACAGATTAGAAGATGCAAGCACACTTACAAAGACACTCATCCACCTGATATTTGACAAAGAGGCTAAATATGTCCACTGGAAGAAGGATATTTTCTTGAATAAATGGCATTGGAACAATTGGCTCTCTACAAGCTGTAGACTGAAACTGGATCCAAGCCTATCACCATGCACAAAACAAAAGTCTAAATGGATCTAAGACCTCAATATTAAAACAGAAATAGTGAATCTACTGGAAGACAAGGTAGGTAGAAGTCTTGGAGACATAGGGGTAGGAAGAGAATTCATGAACCATATGCAAACTGCACGGGAAACACTTCAAAGAATCAACAAATGTTATCTCATATTATTGAAAAGTTTGCACTGCAAAGGAATCACCAACAGAGTGAAAAGAAAACCCACAGAGTGGGAAAGAATTTTAGCCAGCAGCCCCTCAGACAAAGGACTTATTTCCAGAATATATAAAGAACTGCAAAACATCAAGCCCCCCAAATTCAAAGATTCTCTCCAAAAATTGGCATCTGAGATGAACATACAGTTCTCAGAGAAACATAGACAAATGGCAAATAAATACATGAAGGAATGTTCACCATCATTGGTGATTTAAGAAAAGCAAATTAAAACAACATTGAGATTCCACCTCACTCTGGAAAGAATAGCTGCCATCAAGAAATCAACTGATAACAAATGTTGGTGAGGCTGCAAGGAAAAAGGAAAACTTCTCCACTGTTGGTGGGAATGTAGACTGGTGCAACCATTATGGAAATCCATATGGAGAATTCTCAGAAGCCTAGGATTGGAAGCCCCATTCAATCCAGCTATTCCCCTCCTGGGTCTTGTCGTAGAAGAACTGAAAAGTTCATATCACAGGGATATATGTTCACCCATGTTCATAGCTGTACAATTTGTGATAGCTAAATCCTGGAAACAACCAAGATGCCCATCAACTACAGAGTAGATGAAAAAGATATGGCATTTTTATACAATGGAATATTACTGAGCTATAAAAAAGGATGACTTTAAGGCCTTCATAGATAAATGGAGACAAATTGAGATTATCCTCATTAGTGAAATAAATAAGAATCATGTTTATAAGTATCATATGGTGTCTCTAGTGTAAAATGTAAATAAGAACTACAAGTGCAATAAAACTAAAATGTGTAATTGCTATTGTAAAAAATAGAGGAAAAGAATGTTCTAAGGGATATAACTCCATGTATGTTTAAGTGTGTAAAATAGATTATCATATTGCTGAATCTTTGTTGGATCTTTGATCATAACTGTTTGTAATCTGACTGAATGTTTACTATATACCCTTTAACTTTGTAACTTGAACAACTACATCCAGGATGACAGTATGTAATTTATAAATTACTGATTTCTTAGTGGGGCTTTTTCTAATTTTCGTTTTTCTTTCTTTCTTTTAGAATTCTGTATTGTTACTACCTTTTTTTGTTTTGCATTTTTTCTTCTCTTTAAATAAAATTTTAAAAATGTATAATTGCTATTGTGAAAAAGGAAATAGGAAGTGCTATAAAAGATATAGCTGTATACATGTTTAGATGTGTGGGATTGATGACCATATTTCTATGTTCGTGTTGGATTGTTGAACAGATCTGTTTGCACTTTCACTTCTTGAGTGTCCACTTTGTGTGCTTTAATTTTGAAACTTGAATAATTATTTCTAGGTGAACAATGTGAAATTTATCAACTAGTGATTTCTTACTGTTTGTCTTCTTGAAATTCTGTAATATTTGTAACTTTTTTCTGTTTTTTCTCTTTAAATTAAAAAATGTTGATTTGATATTTTGTTATTAATACCTTATTTACCTGATAATTCCATCTTGTATAACATAGTATGAAGCTCCTGACAAAACAGGAAGAGAAGAGATGACAAGAATGGCCTGCCATATAGGAAAGGAAAGCTAAGCAAAAGCACTGTCAGTAAAAAGGAGACATGTGAATGGAACATGCTGTTGTCATGTGTGAAGACTGCCTTGGGTGTCATACTTGAGGCAAAGATTATTTCTCTGATAGACTTTTGTTTGTGTTTACATTGTAGCTCACATTTGTTTTAATTTATGATATTAAATCTTAAGCTTTGTAAGCAAGTATCAAGCTGATGTGAAAATCTTGTTTATGCTAAATGTACAATATATTTTAAGAATTTGATACTGTATTTTATTGATAGTTTATATTCCTGTTAACTACACCTTGAATAATATAATCAGAAGCTCCTGATAAAACACAAAGACCAGTGAATGTCATGTATGACCTAAAAAATGCCAGGAAAGCAAACCACCTGTGTTGTTAGTGTAAGCAATGCGTGTGCATGGAATGTGTTGTTGTCATGTGTGAAGACTGTCCTAGGCATAATCATTGAAGTAAAGATTATTTTTTACGTAGATTTCTATTGATATTTTCATTGTAGTTTATTGTTTATTTCTGTTGTACTCTTTTAGACCTTGTGCAACAAAAACCCATCAACATTGAAAATTTTGATCCTGTTTGCAAACAATAAATATAAAAATTCAACCTCTTTTTTATGTCTTTTTCCTGTTAAGCACTTATTGTTTAATATATTAAAATATAAAATTAATAATTTATTGATATAAATATTCTAAAAAGTCAATGTGGATTTGACACACCCATGTTTATGGGCCTTTATGCAAAAATGTGTTTAATAACAAAGATGACAGAAGTTTTCTAAATAGAGACAGTATTAGATATATAGTAGTACATCAGTGAATATTAATTAAAGAGATGACTGTTTGGTGAACTAACATGCACTGGAAATTTTTCATATTGTAGCCAATGTTGTCATGTATGGATTTCCTTAGGAAAAAGATTCTGAGATGGTACTTATATTAATTGGTGTACTCTTGGGTTCAGCACATGTGGGATGGAGAGGAAGGAAGCAAGGATGGAAGAGGGAGTTAAGCTACAAACTCAACTGTAAACTTTCCAACCCTGTAGGAAAACCTGGAGCTAAAAACAACCTTCAAAGTTTTCCTGAGTTTGTCCAGAAAGACCTTGACCAATCAGTCACTTCATATAGGCTGCACCAAGAAGGATATCAACTGTACATAGTGTCTCTCTGCACTTGAGAACATCTCTAAAGGGAAGAGCAACTGAAGGATGTCTCCAGAAACTGGAACAAGTGTTTCATTGAAGGAAGATCTGAGCAGGACATCACAGTGTTGCCCAAATTTAATTCTTCCAATATTTTCATTGTAGATCCCCAAGGTTTCTGTGGACCTATCTTCCTGGGAGTGGTGGGGGACTTTGACAATTACGATTAACGAGAAAAATTATCGATTCCATAACTATGGAGTGCACCTGACACTAATTATCTCCTTTCTTCCTTATCAATTCTAGATTGCACTCAACTTCCATAAACATCTGTGCTGGTCTTGATTGCTTACATCGTGACACACAGCTTCTCTCCTGAGAGGGGTGTGTTTGGTAGATTCTCAATGTATTCACCACTTATGTGTTCTTTTTGAGCCCTCTGACCTTTTTAAAAATTTTGACTTCATTTCTTATTAGTATATATTTGTTGTACATATTTATCACATTCATCATAGGGAACTTGTACCTGTACATAATATACCTTAAGTCTTCTTTTCTTCCATTCCCTTTCTCCTTTTAAAGTGCCTCAGTGGTTAGTGTAGTCCATGCTTGTCTTCTTTTGGGCAAGGAAAATCACTTCTTCACAGTGTGATAACAGGTGCAGTATTTGGAATGAAAAACTAACATGTCATTGAAACAAGTTGAAAGTTGATGAATTTTTTTATAAAAATGTTTTCAGCTGCTGAAGGAAAACTGCCCATCGTCCCTCTCCCAGCATAATACATCAGGAAGAAAATATCCAGTCTTAACTAGCACTTTCATAATCTGTAAGGTTGAATTTCAGGCTCTTTATAAACTTTATAAACTTTATAAATTATAGCCTCAAAAAGGCTATAATTCAACATGTTTTTAAATTCTTAAAAGTTTACTACACTTGTTCTCTGATAACTTTTTGATATTTGAAAATTGTGTCTCTTCCCCTGCCATAAAATTTCCCATCTCTATTTAAAAGTTAGTAAGTGTGCAGTCTTTTGTTGATTTACAGAAAACTCTTTCACTCAGATCCTAGGCACCAGCATTATCAGGAGCTTCAGTTTAGCCATAAGAACAACTAGGGCAATTAATCAGCAAGTTTTTGTTGTTATAACCCAAAAGGAAAAGTATGCCCGATGACAAACTCAGAGGTCACCCTAAGGAAGATTGTATCAAATCATATATGCATTGTTTTTGTGTAGGACCAACGTTTTCCTAACAGTTCTTAGGAAGACTATGTGTTTGTATGTCACTCACCTAAACCCAAGACATTTCACCCTACTAGACATTGGCTACCTGGATTTCAAGTTCCTGGTTCATGTCATTCCTCTTTTCTTGTACCTACTACTCATTCCCTCTTCATGAATAATAGTACCAACAAATATTGACTGCTTAATATCTTGAGAGTTAATATTATTAATCTTAGTTCACATTTTTGGCATATAATGCCCACATCCATTGAGGTTATTAAGATTTTATACATAGCATATCTTCAATTGTACCTATTTTCTCCATTCCCTCCTCATTTATCCTCACCTTTGGTCTTCTGGACCCCTTCCTGTATGCAAGAAATCCATCCCTTTGTCTTATCCTAGTCTTCCTTTGTTTTTCTCTTAGTTTGTACTAAGAGAATGAGAGATACATTATGGTATTCGAGCTTCTGTGATTTCCTTCATGTGTGTCCCTTTTCTTAAAAATTGGAATTGAAGAACTAAATATTATAGTTTCCAAATGCATATATTTTCATACAAATGTCACATATTTATCCTTCTTTATAGCTAACTAGTATTTTATTATATAAGGTACGCTACTATATTTTCTTTATCCAGTCATCCCTGTTGATGGGTATGCAGGCTGCTCCCAGGATTGAGCGATTATGAATTGTGCTGCCATAAACATTGGAATGTGTGTATCACTGTAGTATTATGTTCTTAAACTCTTTGGAGAAGATACCTAGAAGTGGGATAGCTGGTTCATATGGAATTTCTAATTTTAGTTCTTTGAGAAATAGCAATACTGATTTCCATAATGGTTGTTCTATTTACATTCCCACCAACAGTGTAGGATGGTTCATTTTTCCCCACAACATGCCAATATTTGTTAGTTTTTGATTTCTTGATGATTACTATTTTTTTGGAGTAAGAGAAAATCTTAGTGTTGTTTTAATCTACATCTCTCTAATGACCAGGGATGTTGAAAATTTTTTCATATACTTGTTGGCTTATATATTTGTATTTCTTTCTATGTAAAGAATCTTTTCGTTTCACTCCCACGTTTCTTGATTGGTACTTCAATTGTAGGTGGTCTCATTTTTTTAGTTTTTTATATATTGTAGATATTAGTCCTCTGCCTGAGAAGTAGCCAGAAAACATTTTTCACATTCTGTAGGTTGTCTCTTTACTCTATTACTTTACTCTAATTAATTTATTCTCTTTACTCTATTTTTCCCTATACAGAAGTGTTTTAGTCTATTATCCCATTTACTGATTCTTGCTGTTATTTCTTGTTAAATTTTAGTTCTGTTTGGAAAATCCTTTTCTCCACTTATGCCTTCAAGTGTTTTACTTATTTTATATTCTAGTAGGTTTTATGTTTCTGCATTAATGTTTAGATTTTAGGTCCTCTATGATTTTAATTTACTATGCAGGGAGAGATATTTGTTCAGATTCAGTCTTCTGCAAACAGCTATCCAATTTTTTTAACACAATTTGTTAAATAAGCTACCTTTCCTCTGACACATGCTTTTTGGCCCCTGGGTAAAAAATCAAGTAGCTAGATGTGCCTGACTATATTCCTATGTTGTATATTCTGCTCTGTCAATCCATGTGCATATCTGTTTTTGGTTCAGTACCATGCTGTTTTTATCACTATTGCTTTGCTTTGTAGTATAGCTTGAAGCTGGGTATCATAAGGCCTCCTGCTTTGTCTTGTTGCCCAAGATTACTTTCACTATTCTGGGTCTCTTCTAATTATATGTGGATTTTAGGATTGTTTTCTATAGATCTTTACTGTATGCTGTTGGTATTGAGAGTAGGAATGCATTCAATCTGTATAACACTTTTGGAATTGTGGCCATTTTAACAATATTGGTTTTGCTGATCCAGCAGCAGGGGACATCTTTGCATTTTCTGATGTATTTTTTGATTCCCTTTTGCAGAGTACTTTCTAACCTCCAAGGATAATACTTGGTAATTGAGATATGGCATGGGCAAAGAACATGAGTTTATGCCTTTGTATAGCTTATCATCCGCTATGAGAGGTGAGCAATAAATAGAAACATAAATTAATTTGAAGAAAAATAATTGAGGGAAGATACTTTGAATGCTGGGATTGAGGACATGGTTATTGTGTTAAGTGGTCTAGGACAAGCCTCACTGATAATTACATTTGAGTAAAATCTGAAGGATTTGAGGGAAGAAGGTATGTAGATACATGGGCAAGTCTTTTCTCATTAGAGGGAACAAAAAGTACAAAGACATTGAGGTGGAATTGTGCTCATTGTATTCAAGAAAGAGCAAGGGATACTTCCAGAGTTAGAGTGAGTCAGAAGGAGATAAAGTCAGAGGGGTAGTAATATAGGCCATTTGAAAGTACTTTAGTTTTTATTTTGAATGATAGAAAAAAATCACTTGAGGTTTTGAACTAATGAGTGATGTGATCTGACTTATGTTTTAAGAAGATCCCTAACAAACAAAGAACATAACAAATAATGAATAAGAGGCAAAAGGAGGATAAATCCCTTGCAAATGGGAAGGGGCCCAGGAGATCAAAACAAAGGAGAGAAGGAGAGAGGAAGTGTAAGTCAGTAAAGATATGTAATGTATAGGTAGGTACCTAATAACCTCAGTGAATGTAAGCATTTTATATCATAAACATACACTTAGATTAATAATATCAACAAGAATGAAAATGGAGGATAGAGATATAAGGAAAGAGAGAGAGATTTAAAAAAGTGGGAAAGGGAAGGGGATTTAAAAAATAAACCAATTGTATTAAGTTCATGTACTCATTCCACAAGATGATGGTAACTGAAATACATACTAATAAAAAATAAAGAAAGACCCCTAGTTGCTGGGCTAAAGCAGACTATGGGAAAAGTGGCAAAAACAAACAGATGAATTAGGGAGTTACTGTAATAATTTGTCTAAGAGATAATGGTGGCTTATACCACTATAGTGTTGATAGAGACTGTGTGAAGTACTTGAAATTCTATGGATTTAGGGACTGCAGGATTTATTAAGTAAATACATATGGGATATGAAAGAAAAATAGAAATCAAAGATGATACTATTTTTTTTTTTGGTCTGAAAAACTGGAATGAAGTTTCCAGCAGTGGAGATAATAGAAATAATGAACAGAGCATACTGGAGAGGGAAGGCTAGTGATTGATTTGGATTGTGGTAAATTTTAGGGACCAATAGACAGCCAAGCAGGAGCTGTTAAGAAGCAGTTGCATAAGTGTATCTGAAATATACAAGGAGTGCATTTGGTTTGATTATAAATCTTTGAGACATTACTAGTTGGTGTTGTCTCAGGCAGATATAGTCCTATGTCTGTGCTTTTAGTCACTACCAGATACATCGCTGGCAATAGATTATATTATGTACTCTTCCCATACAGATTTTGCTATGCCCCTTGTCCTCAAAATCAGAATCATTGTCTAAGGCCTTATTAATGGTAGAGATGTAGAAATATTAGGCCCTATTAAAATTCTGTCTGGGGGAGATGTTCATAGGATTTAATAACATACCATATGGCCTCTGAAAATTCATACAGAGGTATTTAGAATACTGGGTGTGATGTCAAAACATTGTGTATCCCAGTAATCCTTTTAAATTAACCTTTTGCTCTTTTGGATTGCTGTCTTACTTGGTGTGTGTGTGTGTGTGTGTGTGTGTGTGTGTGTGTGCATTTGCCTGTGTGGAATTTGGCGGAAAGTATTTTGCGATGCTGTGCTGTAGCCTCTGAACAGGGTCCCAGTTCCTACTTCTTTTTGATGTACTCAAATGGCACAGTCAATCCTTCATTCTCAGTTTATGTCAATGCATACATGTGCTCTAGCAGGCAATGGAAGGTTAATCTCAACAGATGCCAATTAAAAATTCCTAGGCCAACAGAGTTTTAAGGCATCCAGTCTTGCATAATATAAAGTTGTCATCAGATGGGTGGGTGAACTGAGTTCAAGAGTGATAAATTTTGTTAGAAATGCTTCTTACCACTGGATGGCCACTTCAGAAAAGGTAATGGAGAAACTCTTTCTGAGATGAACAGAGAGCAATCCATACCACTTCTGAAGAAAATGTTAGTTTACGCAATACTCAGAGTCCCCAAAAGGGAATAATAACAAAAGCATTGCTATCTTTAAAATGATTGCTAATTGGAACTGGATTTATGTAGAATAAAAGATGAAGGAAAGGAAGGACACTTCTTCTTAAGTGTCTCCTCTGATTCTCTGGGTACCCTCATTTATGTCATTCTCATTACCTGTGTTTGGAGTATTGCTGCTTTTGAGAATTTATTTTGATTTTGTAAATAATCTAGGAAGGGGCAGCATTTTACATTATTAGTCATTCCTACTTTTTCATGAGATTGTTGCTGATGTATTTAATCAGAGGTGCGTTTTGAAAAATAGATAAAGGAAGCCTGAGGAAACGTGATCCTGGATGTGGACTTGATCTGGAATTAGAATGTATTTTAGTGCTTTTTTTTCTTTTTTGAAGCAAGCCTTGTTGTTCACATACACTGTCACCAACAGCACAGAGGTAACACTGACATAGGATAGTAGAGATAGTGTTAGACTCTGAAATGGAAACTTAGGTATAAACTCCAGCTCTCACACAGATTAGCATTATAACCATAAACAAAAATTTTCTTTGCTTTGGTCCTCAGTTTCTTTACTGAAAGATGAGGAAATTTAGACATGATCTTCTCAGACTTTAAGGTACACACAAACTATCTGAAAGTGTTTGTTAGAAGTGTAGGATTTTTGGTCATTTGCTGTTTCTTTATCATTTAGATCACTGATTTTAGATGAGGCCCAGAAATCTTCACATTAAAAAATACTTCAAAGTATCTGAAAGGATAACCCTTTGAAAAAGTGGATTAGATGATTTCTAAAGTCCTTACCAGCTCTAAAAATTATTTCTTTCTAGTAGTTTTACTTCTTGTCTGTTTGGAAAAGGGAAGAAATCATTTTTGTGCTTTTGTTTGTCTTGTTCCCTTTCTTTTTCTTCACTCATAGTCTTATCAGCTCTTGTCCCTCCCCTGCCCCATGACTCATTTACAAGATCATACTTTGTCTCTGGGGAATTGGGAACAATAGCATAAATACTGACTCTGAAAACACTGTGTGGGATCCTGTGGAGATAGAAACATCTATGTCCTGAGACCTGGTTTTGGGAAGAGAAATATTGTATTCAAATAGTGATATGTGACATATTGGGGACATGATCTGATAGAGATACAACCTGCAGGGAGGTCACAGATAAACAGAGAAGAGAAATTAAGGGTCTCTTGATGGGCAAATATGAACTATGCCTTTTTATTCCATCATCTCTCTTGCAACCTATTTGATGCCATAAGAAATTGATAGAGCTAAAAGAACATGTCAGTGAGAAATGCTGTCCAGATCAAATCTTAAAGTGGCCATTTAAGCCAGTTGTAGATGCAGTTCATCTCAGTTTAACTACAAATTACTATCTACTGGAAAGAATAACAAGGCTAAACCATATCATAGAGTAATATCTGATGGAGAATATAGCAACAGGTCTTCTTTTAAAATATACCAGGTGTTTGTAATTTTTAATATGGAGAACCACTGCCATAGGAGCTTTCTTGGTGGTACACAACTGTAACCCTAGCCCTTGGGAGGCTGAGGCAGGAAGATCATTGTGAGTTTGAGGCTAGCCTGGGATATAAAGTGAGTTCAAATGCAGCCTGAACTGCATAATGAAACTATCTCAAAAAGACAAAAAAGGGAGAAAAAAGACTTAAACATCTGGTATCCTGTAAAGTTACCAAACTGCTTGCCAATGCTCTCCCAGTAGGGAAAGTTTGAGAGGGTCTATGTGCACTGTGTTCAGTCTCCAGTTGGCCTTACTACTCCTCAATTATGTGTTCAAGCTTCTTTTACAGAATATTTGCTTATGATTCCAACCTTCCTCTATACATCCAGACTCTCTTATCTGTATTTTCTCTTAGTGTGGGCTCAGTTCTACACAGTAAGTGATGATAGGGAGTACTCAAGAGTGCCTGCATGAGATAGATTTGATTTAAAGAAATCAAGTGAGTTTTGCTTTTACTGCAGTTGGGAAATTTGAACCCACTCACTGATATTGTCCCAATTTTAGCATTTGCTTGTTTTATCAATTCCACCAATATAAAATTAAATATGTGAAATGGGATTTTTTAAAAATTTAGATTGATTTTTCAATTCAATTTCTTCTCTTAATTTTAGTTACCTACTGAGAACGTTTTGGTCTGTATTGATTGTCTACATTACTCACTGTTGTTGTTGTTGTTGTTAATGAATATGCTCCCTTCAACCTTATCTGACAGAGTCTGTCACATGCTCAGTTTCTTTGCTTACTCACATCAGTAAGGTGCTCACAAGATGCTTCTTTCTTTTTGGCAAAGGTTATGTAATGTTTTTTAGCTTACAATCATTTTTCTAATCCATAATTTCATTCTACAGTAATGCATAACTATCAGTATTCTTTTAAAGATGAAAAGACTAAAGTGTAGAGAACTCTCTTGCTTGAGGTTTATGCAGTCAAGACTAAAAACTTATTTTATGCTTAGCAATATCAGATATCTTTTGCTCATGTCTTGTTTGATTATTATGTCTTCTCTATGAGTAGAACGCAAAGTGATTTGAACAAAGGTTGACTTCTACATCCTTAATAAGTAGATTGGTGAGTCACATTTAGTGAAAGCTTTTGTTGGATTCTGAAAGAAATGTGTCTTGTCTCAGGTCCTGTGGTCTTTTTTTCCCACAAAAACAAACAACCTTTATTACAGTATGACAAAACACTCTGCACGTTGGCAATATTTTACAATGTGTTTTGCTTAAAGGGTTTAGAAGGAGCAGGTGGGAAACTTAAAAGGAAAATTTCAATGACATTTCCGAAAGAAAATCTGTCCTAGCCCTCCCACCCAAGTAAAACTCCAAAAGCCATTTAATTTCACTACCAGAAGAGGCCAGAAGGAAAGCAGCAGGCAAAACTCTGGCAATTTTCCTATGGATCCTCTGAGAGGCAAAGGAACATTCAAAGTAGTCATCAGTATGGTCGGTTGTGCTGATTATTTCTATAGTCATTTCTTCCTCCCGTTTTGGCTCCATAGTCACCTCGGTCTCCATAGCCACCACCACTCCTGTATTCTCCATAGCATCCACCTCAGTCTTCACCATAGTGTTCACAGCCCTCACCACCACAGCCTCCTTCATAGCCCTCTTGAATTCTGTCTTCTCCATAACCTTCTCAATCTCCTCCGTAGCTGTCTTGGCTCCACCACAATCCCCTCAGTCTCCACTATATAACCCTCAGTTTTCTCCACAGCCACCTACTCAGTCTCCACCATAGCCACTTCCTCTGACCCCACCATAGCCACCACTTCTGTCCCCACCATAGCCCCCGCCTTCTGTCTCCACTGCAGCCACCTTGGTAGACACCTCAGTCTCCACCTCTGCCCTCATGACCTCTGCAGGCCTTCTCCTGCAGAAATTTCCTCCCGAGTGACCAGAATGCTCTTGTTTAGCCTCATTATACTGATAACAGGAATAATTTCATATTTCCAAATGATGGATTAAGGCAAACCCAGTCTGTATTTTTGGGGTCTCCATGTCTTCCTTGAAAGCCTCCAGGCCCTCTATATCCTCCACAGCCTCACTGCCCACCTCCATTTGCACCTCCTTTCATGAATTCAGGTCTTTGATTGGCAAAGGACACTTTTTAAAAAATATTTATTTAAAGAGAAAAAAACAGAAAAAGGGTAGAAATGTTACAGAATTTCAAAAAAAGATTAAACAGTAAGAAATCACTAGTTGAAAAATTTCATATTGTCCTTTTAGAAATAGTTGTTCAAGTTACAAAATTAAAGCACACCAAGCATTCAAGCAGTGAGACTGCAAACAGATCTGTTCAATAATCCAACTAGAACTTAGAAATATGGTTATAAATCCTACATACTTAAATATACATGCAGTTATATCTTTTATGGAACTTCCTATTTCCTCTCCTTTTTACAATAGGAATTAAACATTTTTAAAATTTTATTTAAAGAGAGAAAAAAAGCAAAACAGAAAAAAGGATAGCAACAATACAGAATTCTAAAAGAAAAAAAGAAAAAAAAACACTAAGTAATCACTAGTTGACAAGTTACATATTGTCATCTTGGATATAGTTGTTCAAGTTACAAAATTAAAAGATGCGTAGTAGACATTCAAGTAGTGAGACTGCAAACAGTTCTGCTCAAAGATCCAACAAAGATTCAGCAATATGGTCATCTATTTTACACACTAAAACATACATGCAGTTTTATCCCTTAGAGCACTTTCTTTTCCTCTCTTTTTTACAATAGCAATTACACATTTTGAATTTTGTTACTCTTATAGTTCTTATTACTTTTTACACTAGAGACACAATGTGATATTTATAGATATGATTCTTATTTATTTCACTAATGAGGGTAGTCTCAAGTTGTCTCCATTTACCTATGAAGGCCTCAAGATCATCCTTTTTGTAGCTGAGTAATATTCCATTGCACAAAAAACCCCACATATTTTTCATCCACTCTGCAGGTGATGGGCATCTTGATTGTTTCCAAGATTTAGCTGTTAAAAATTGTGCTGCTATGAACATGGGTGTATGTATATCACTGTGATATAACCTTTTCAGTTCTTCTAGGAAAATACCCAGGAGGGGGATAGCTGGATTTAATGGAGCTTCCCATTCTAGTCTTCTGAGAATTCTCCATATGTATTTCCATAGTGGTTGCACCAGTCTACATTCCCACCAAAGTGGAGCAGTGTTCCTTTTTCCACGTAGCCACACCAACATTTGTTATCAGTTGATTTCTTGATGGCAGCTATTCTTTCCAGAGTGAGGGGCAAAGGACACTTTAATGATGTTGCCATGAGTTCTTTTCCATCAAAATAGTATTTTTAATCCCTATGTCTATTCTTCTTTTATTGGTATTCAAACAGATAGAAAAATATTTGAATAGTCATGCAACTAGAATTCAGTGGACTGCTATGACCAGGACCTACTTTGTTTAATTCTTACCAGAATAAATTTACATTGCCTTCTTTATGTACAGCAGTAGACCCATTGCAATGATATGGCATATTTAGAAATATGCATGTCAAATGATGACTTGGATATGCTTAAGTTAACAGACAAAACTAACTTTCCACCAAGCTGTGGAACAGAAGTATTTTTTTTTTGCCTGTGCATTCATCACCCACTTTTCCTGAGAGCAGGGCTTAGGCACTTCATGCTTTCCAGTTGTTCAGTATCTCTACTGTGGGTCCCCCTATTCTAGCATGTTCCATAGTGTTCAAAATATTTTCAGATCCCATTTTCTATTATCAAACTTTTTCTACCTTTTAATCATTAATATTGCAGTTTTCAGTTGCTACTAAGATTAACACCTTCTCTGAGACTTAAATTTTTTACCAAATAACAAGGATAACAATATATTCTTCTGATGAGCTTTCCTTTACAAGTGATTGGTTTCTTTTATCTAACAGCTTGCTCTTGATTGGGAAGAACCAACATAGTGAATACGGTCATGCTACCAAAATTATTATACAGATTTAATGCAACCCCAATCAAAATACAATTATCATACCCAACATAACTAGAGAAAAAATTCCTAAAATACATTTGTAACTGGAAGAGACCTAGAATAGCAAAAACAGTTCTGAGCAATAAAGGCAAGGCAGGGAACATCACAATCCCCTACTTGAAATTATTCTACTGTGATAAGAACAGGAAGATACTGGCAAAAAAACAGACCTGCAGATCAATGTAACAGATAAGAAAATGCAGAAACAACTTCAAATGCATTCACCCACTTTTAGAATGGATCTGAAGATGCAGAAACAGCTCCAAAGTCAGGCGCCTTATATTTAACAAAGGCGCCAAACACATTCACTGGAAGAAAGATAGCCTCTTTAATAAATGGTACTGGAAAAACTGGCTTTCCACATTCCATATCTCTCACCATGCACTAAACTAAAAATGGACCAAAGATCTAAATATTAAAACAGAAGCACTAAATCTGCTGGGAGATAGAGTAGGTAGATCTCTTGAAGACATAGATGTGGGTAAAGACTTTATGGACAAATCCCTGATTGCATGGGAAACACTACAAATAACAGGTGCAATCTTTTATTGAAAAACTTTTGCACAGCAAAAGAAATCAACAGAGTTAAGAAACAATGCACATAAGGGGAAAAATTTCAGCTAGCTGTTTCTCAGACAAAGGATTATGACCCAAAATGTATAAAGACCTCAAAAAATCAGACTCTCCCAAATTAAAAAAAATTAAAAATGGGCATCTGAAATGAATAGACACTTTTCAGATGAAGCAGTACAAATGACAAATATATGAAAAACTGCTGGACATCACTGGTCATTTGATAGATGCAAGTTAAGACAATGCTGAGATTCCATTTCTCTCCAGAAAGAATGGCTATTATCAAGAATTCAGCAAAATAACAGATGCTGGTTGTGCTGTGGGGAAAAGAGAACACTTCTCTACTGCTGGTGGGAGTGTAGACTATGGAGCACTGCAGAGATTTCCTCAAAAAGCCAAAACTAGAGGTTCCATTTAATTCAGCTGTTTTTCCTGAAAGAATGAAAAGCATTATACCACAGTGATGTACACACACTCATTTTTATTGTAGCACACTTTGTGACAGTTAAATCTTGGAAATGGCCCAAATGCCCATCCACTGATGAATGTATAAAGAAGATGTGAGTTTTTAAAAAATATACAGTGGCATACTACTCAGCTATAAGGAAGGATAAACTTGAGGCATTTTTAGGTAAATCTATACACCTTTAGGTAATACTCTTTTTTTGTCTTCTTGAGATAAGGTTTCACTGTGCAGTTCAGGCTTGCCTTGATCTCAATTTATATCCCAGGTTCTGGCGATCACAGCAATTCTCCTTCCTCAGTCACTTGCATGCTATAATTACAGGCATGTGCCACCATACTCAGCCAACACCATAGTTTTAAGTGAAATAATTCAGACCCACATGTAAATATCAGGTGGTTTCTCTGGTGTGAGAAACTGAAAGTGTAAATAAACCAAAATGTATAATAGATATTGTGAAATAGGAAGAAAATGTTCAAATGTGACTGGGAACCAGGGAGTGGCGAGACAGAAAGAAAGAAAGAAAGAAAGAAAGAAAGAGGAAAGAAGGTAAAAGAAAAAATGAAATGAAGATTTTATAAATGAGAGGAAGAAGGGTTGAACTGAGGGGAAGGAGGATGGGAAAAAAGAATCAAGATATATTATGTATAAGTACAAATTCCCTGTGATGAATGTACTCATTATGTGTATCTACAAAGTACCAATAAATTTAATTATAAAGAAAGGAGCCAAAGATGTTCACCTGAAGGAAGATAGACTACTACATAGGATTGGGATATAGTTTTCCACATGTGGAAGAGTAAAACTAAACCCGTGTCTATCACCATGAACTGAACTAAAATCAAAATGGATCCAATATCTAAATAGTAAAAAAGAAATATTAAATCTTCTAGAAGAGAAAATAGGTAGAACTCTTGAAAACATAGGCATAGGCAAAGCCTTCAAGAACAAAACCGTGATGGCATGGAAAACACTATAAAGGGTCAACTAAGGAATTTCATCTTTCTTTTATTTTAAAGAGAATATAACAAAACAAACCCGATCAGAACAAAAAATGCATGTAACACAGGATTTCAAAACAAGACAACAAGAAATCAACAGTGGCTACCATAATGTCTCTTTTTTCCTTCAAAATAGTTGCCCATATCTTCACACACAATTAATTCAAACAAAACAAAATAGTATGAAACCAATCAAAACAAAATAATTAAAGCATTACAAGCCTTTAAAACCAGACAATAGGAAAATCAAAATTGGTTACCATAATGTTTCTTGTTCTCTTCAAAATACCTGAATATACCTTCACACATATTGAAATCAAATAATACAAAACAGACTAAAACCAATAAAAACAAAGATGATAGGAAATCAGCAATGCTTGAATCTCATCTTCTTAAAGCACTTTTAAGTAGCAAAAGAAATCACTAATAATGAGTGAAAAGGCAACCTACAGAATGGGAAAAATCTTAGCCAATTGTTCTTCAGACAAAGGACTAATACTTAGAACTTAAAAAGAATTGAAAAAAATCAGAACTACCCCAGATTTAAAAACCCAGTACATAAATGGGCATCTGAGATGATTAAATACTTCTCAGAAGAAGATGAAATAAAAACAGTAAATAAAAGAAAAAATGCTCAACATTACTGATCATTTGAGAATGCAAATTAAAACAATGTTGAGATTCCATTTCACTCTAATAATTGTTATTTCAAGAAATAAGCTGATATCAAATGCTAGTGAGGCTGTGGGGATAAAAGGAACACTTTTGCACTGGGAATGTAGACTAGTGTAATCACTGTGAGAAACAGTGTAGAGATTTCTCAAAAACTAGGACTAGAGGTCCCGTGTGACTCAGCTGTTCTCCTTTTTGATATCTTCCCCAAAGAATTAAAATCATCGTACCACAGCCATACTTTCACACCTATGTTTATAGCAGCATTGATTTCTAATAGCTAAAGCTTGGAAACAACCCAAATGCCCATCAATTGATAAATCATTAAAAAAGTGTGACATTTTTTACAATGGAGTACTACTCAGCCATTAAGAAGGATAAACTTGAGACATTCATAGCTAAATGGATGGACCATGAGATCATACTCTTAGTTGAAGTAAATTGGACACACATGTGTAAATATGTATTGTTTTTTCAATGTGAGAAACTGAAAGTGTATATTAGAACAAAAATGTATAATAGATATTGTGAAACAGAAAGAAAGTGTTTGAAAGAAATTAAGATTGGGATGGAGAAAGAAGAAAGGAAAAAGAAAAAAATGAGAAAAAAAGGATAAAATGGAAGCAAACTTTGTAAATGGGAGGGGCAGGAAAGGGTAGAAGTGAGGGGAAAAGAATGGGAATAAAGTGGAACTAACATACATCATATACAGTTACAAGTTCCCTATGAAGAAAGTGATCATTATGTATGTCCAAATTGTACCAATAAACTTAATAAAGAACAATATGTCCTTCTTACCTGCGTCATTTGTGTGTATGAACATAAAGAGGCATGAGTAGGTAGAAAGCATTTTCTAAACATGTAAGATGTTAGTCTTTTTTTCTTTCTGAGAAATGGCTTGAAATAGCAAATCCCTCTAAGGTTCTAAAGCCTTAAATAATGGTTTAAATTAATTCCTATCTTGGGAATTTAAAGGCTTTTGGCAGATCTGTGAGGTTTAGATTTTATTCAGGAGTGGCAAAAGAAGCTTTTCAGACTTCACTGTTACTTTGTAATGTAGCTGTCCCTAACTCTTTAGTGATCCTATGCATCTACTACTTCTGCAAAGTCACAGATTGGTCATCACTACAGCATCTTGTGATAACTAGTTTGACTTAACATGATTTGAACTCATGTAAGCCAGTTAGAATCCATTTGGTTTAATCCAAAAATTTTACACTATCATTCTTCTGTACTGCAGATCAGTAGATAACAGCTCTCTGCTGCACTAATGTTGAATTTGGCAAAGTGTTCTTCTGCCTGCTGTTGTTCCACGAACAGGGAAATGATGTCAGTGAGGTGAAAGGTGAGGGTTAGATAATGCACAGAAGCCTGCATTTGAGAAAGCCAGAGCCAAGTAGGAGTGTGTACTATTCACAGGAAATCTTGACCCACTGTGTTATTACTGAGGTCCCATTGTCAAAATATGTCAAAAAGTGCCTTTTGGAGAGTTGTGAGATACAGAGGTTGATGTCTTTTCAGGCATTTTCCTGACAACTGTCATTCCTGAAAATTACAAAGTGCAGATTGAAACCAAAATTATAGGGTTAAACAGCCTTCGCCTCTCTCTGACTAGCGACAGCCTAAGCAATGCCCAGCAACTAAATTTGGTCTCAGTCATTATGAAAATTGAAAGTAATGCATTACAATTAAGAGTTTGAAAACAACCTTTAGTTTCACTTTATCAAATTCAGGGTTCTTGGGAATTATTTTACAAAATGTGCTATTATCTTATACTTTTTCTGTATCTTGTGGATTTGTTGAGGCTACCACAATTCTCTTAGTGGTTAGCATAGTAATTTATAGCACAAATGTGCCATGGTTCATTCAGTCATTTCCATACTATTTAATGTATTTCTACTTTTTTTATACTTTTTTATTTAAAGAGAAACAAAAGCATTTAAAGGGTAGAGAGAATTTAAAAAAATATAAACAATAAGAAATCACTAGTTAATAAATTACACATTGTCCTCTTAGAAATAGTTGTTCAAGTTACAAAATTAAAGCATACAAAGTAGATACTCAAACAGTGAGAGTGTAAACAGCTACGCATGCATGAATCTCTGCATGTATTTCTACACTTTTTGTATTAGAGCGAAGAACAAAATTTAGCAGGACAAAACAAAACAAATTCCTATAAAAACATGAAACCAAAAAGTCATATAAAACCACAGTACAAGGTGATCTACAATGATTACTGTGTTGTTTTTTATTATCTTCAATAGAATTTCTGTATCATCAGGCATAATTGAATATAGCATCAGGTATAATTGAGTAAAGCAGTAAATAACAATATTAGTAAAAATAAAACATTGTAGACAGTATAAAACTTCAAAGGCAGGTAGTAATCAAACCATAATGAATATTCTAGTGGATCTTGTCATCTTAAGTGCAGTTGCCTATGCTCTCAGACTTGATACTATCAATCATAACAGCTTTGAACAAAATCTATCAATACAAAACAGTGATCCAACAAACTAGATTCGAATATGATCAATCATGGTAAAACAGTGTAGGTTTTATAGCTTTAGATTAAATTAATAGGAAATTAAGGATGATTACCCTACTATATCCTATTATTTTCAGGATTGCTGTCTGTGCCCTCAAATCTAGTATAGGAAGAATGACTGGAACAGAATATAATACATCTAAGCAGAGTAGTGTGAGTAAAGTGGATTTTAAATATTTGTGCATTATTAACAATATAGTGTATCAAGGCCACCTATGTTAGCAATTCTAGTTATCCTTCTCTGCCTCATTTCTGCTATGCAATTTTTCTGCCTTTGTTTGTCTAGTTTTCTCTTTCATTCTACTGCCTGCCCCACTCATTGAGGACTTTCTGCCACTGTTCCTAAAATCCTGGTATTTTTTTCTCTCTCTCTAGAAATTCCTTCAGTATTTTCTGTAGGGTTGGATTGGTGGTCACAAACACGCCCAATTCCTCTTTGTCATGGAATCATCTTGTTTCTCCATTAATTTCTAGTGACGGTTTTGCAGGGTGCATCAATCTGGGCTGAGGTTATTTTCTTTTGGGGCTTACAATACATCACTCCAAGCTCTTCTTGATCTGATGGCCTGTGTTGAGAAGTCACCTGTGAATCTGATGGGCTTACCTGTATAGGTAATCTGTTTCTTTTCTCTGATGGCTTTTAATATTCTGTTTTTATATTGAATTTCTGGCATCTTGATTATTATATGTCTGGGTGTAGATCTGTTTTGCTTGTAGGTGGCTGGGTTTCTGTATGCCTCACACAACTGAATGTCATTTTCTTTTCCTATGCTTGGGAAGTTTTCCTTAATTATTTCCATGAGTAGCCTTTGTAATTCGCCTGTATGTATTCCTACTTCTTTATTCACATTTCTTATTCTTAAATTGTAGAGTCTCTTGTCATCTTCTAGCATTTGTATTGTTACTGCCTGTTTCCTTGGTGTTTTTAAGAGATCTTTCCTTTCATCATCACACACTGACAACTTGTCTTCCAGTTTTGATAGTCTATCCTTAGATGCTTTTAAGGAGCTCTGCCAGCTTTCAATCAAGTTTTTAATTTCCTGATAGTCCCTTTGAATCTGCTTCATGTATTCTATATTTTCTTTATATTCTTTATCAAATGTTTCTCTTCTTTTTTTGTATTCCTTCCTTCTTCCATCTGTATCATCCTGAGAGATGCTTTCTGAGAGCATTTCTTTTATTACTCTACTCATATCCTGCTTTAACTGATTTAATATTTCAGTTTTGAGCTTGGCTACAAGGTCCCAAAGATATCTCTTAATGTCCATTGAAGCCATGTCTGATGTTGTGTGTTTGCTGCCCTCAGTTTCCCTTGTTTTTCCTTCTCCTGGTTCAGTGTTCTCAGGGTTCTGGGCTGGGGGCCTCCTCCTGCCTCTCTCTCCTGTCATGGCTTTGGCTTCTTCCACACAGGTTTCAGTGTAGGTCCCAGCCCCATTTCCTGTTGGCCACAGTTCCTCCAAAGCATGCTGGCGAGGGACCTCTGCCCTCACCTGCCTACTCTTGTCACTGAGGTGTAAGCAGGCTGCATATGCCTATCCCTCCCCACCAGGCCAACCAATCTTCAGGGGCCTTTCACCCAGTTAGTGCGTGCTATACAGTGAATTGATTTGGGAAGGCTCACTGAGTCCCAACCAGGGGTGCAGCCCAGTCCAAGCAAATCCCACAAATCTGCTCTGGGGAGGGAGCAACCAACTGAAGTCACTGTCACTCCCAGTTCAGGCTCCTCCTGCCCAATTCCAACATGTCATCCATTTGGTCACACCCTTCCCATGTGGCGTGGGTCTCACTCCCAGCACTGAGTGTGGATTAATGAAAGTCCCTTCGCTGGCTCCGCTCTCTGTTGGGCTCACCAACCCCTGACTTCAGCACTGAAGTTCTTGTGAGCAGTGGCGGGAACAAGTTTGGGCGGCTCTGCTGGCTGGTGTGGATTCAAGCTGGTGCACACTTGCTGGGTCACCATGAAAACGCTGTGTCCCATACTTTTCAGCTCTTTTAATTGTAGTCTGGAAGTATTTGATGAGCTTTTTTATGTTTTAATTTCTTCCTGTGTCAAGAGGATTGATCTCCCTCTGTCTGGGTCTCTCCAGGGTGTTTTATTCTGGCATGTGAGTTGTTTCTCCCGGGAGGCTTTGTGATTTGGTGCTCACTGATTGGCCATCTTGTCTTCTCTAAAATTGTAGTTTTTCAGGTCAGAAATTGTTAACTATACACAAAAATGTATAGTACTAGCATGTTAAAATGAATTGCCTGTGATAGAGATCGAGTTTGAGTTTGCAAAAAATAAAATTAGCAAGTTTCAATTCCACCTTAATCTATCCTAAAGCACAGGAAAAAAGAATAGAGAGATAAAAATAAGAAAATCAATATTAAATATCATAGGCCAGTGAAATAGAACCAACACAGAACCACTCTATGTATCTCAAGAATAAATGTAATAGACATGATGTTAGGAGAAAATATATCCAAAGTTAAATAGCTGAATCTCTAGATGACAAGGGATTACCTAATACTAATCAAGCTAAAAAGATGCGGTTCACAGTTGTACAATCCTGAGGACATTTTGAATTTCAAGAATAGAGGACAAATGTTAAGAATCGAGTAAAAAACAATAAAATACATAAAACAACAACAATAAAAAACAAAAACAGGTTATTTCTAAAGGAGGTGATCCCCACCTGGAAACCAGTGCCATGTGTGGGCCGCTGCCAGAGCTGGGACAGCCAAGCCCAGGCATCTCGCCATTCCTGGACTGCAGGGGGAGAGAACCAGGCCTCACCAGGAAGTGGTCCCCCCACCCCGGGAAACTATATCATTTTCATTTTTTTGTTGGGTTGGGTTTTATTCTCTCTTGTTTTGTGTGATTATGTTAAATCGGATGGTGGCAGCTATTTAAAAGATAGCAAGACATATTATGATAGCCATTTTGGATTTACTATTGGCTTGTTTTGAAGTCATTTATTGCATTCATTGTTTTGTTTTTATTGTTTCTATTCTCTTCTGTTCTGCATGATGTGTACTATGTCTGAAGGTATCTGTAGCTATTTTGAAGGCAACAAAAGGCATTACGGTAACTATTGTTGAATTCATGATGTTTTGAAATCCTGTATCATTTATACTGATTTATTTTCATTTGTTTTATTCTGTTTTCTTTTCCTTGGTTTTATCTTCTTTAAAAGAAAAAAAAATAAAAAAGATGACATTAGTATTTTCTGTAACATTAAATGTCATAAGATAATGGAGCAGCATTTATTTTTTGTGATAGAAAAATATTTTGACCAAAGAATTTTCTACTGTGACAGTGCTAAACTAAAAGTACTTTCAGAACTCCAGGAGTTCAGAAGTATACTCTCTATAGAACTCTTAGGAAAAAGAGCAGGAAACAACTAAAAATAAGTACTCAAATCAACTGGAGACAAAAAATTTAAGACTTTGAAATACAGACTATGGTATAAAAAGATTGATGTGTGTATCATATTCATTTAAATATAAAATTAGCTTGAATGTTGTAAGTTATAAAAATGCAAATATCGTATATAATCCTTGAATGATTAAGCAATTTGTTTTAAACACAGAAAGCACAAAATTAATCTAAAATTTCATACTGTGCTGTCATTATCTGGTAGATATAGTGATGGTGTATGAGAGCATGTGAACTATTAATAGATATAGTTTCACAGGGAAAACTAGATAATTCAGTTACTTTTAATTTAGGGGTAACTTCTTGCAGAATTAAAATTATAAAAATATACTTTATAAAAGCAAGGAATATATGAAAGAGACTCAAAAATAGCAACAGAAGTAAGACCAACCAATGGCAATAAATGTGTATAGGTTAAACAATTCTATTATAAGGTAAATATTTTAAGACAATTAGAAAACAAGGCTTAACTGCAATTTGTGTTTTATGAAAGACAATCAGATAATGACTCTTAAAAGTTAAAGGCAGAGGTCCCAGGAAGTGTGTACCCCACTGCCCCTAGCCCATATTGCTTTTTGGGCCCAACACCAGACCCAGGAGGAACTGGGAGCATGTACCTTACATACAACCAATACCCCTACCCACCAGATACCCCTGCTAGACCCAGAGGGACCTGGGAACTGCACGTCTTGTGTGCTCTACCTGCAGTCCCTGGGTTCTTCACAACATAGGGCAACAGAGTTGACAACAAACAGTCTGATCAAAAAAGTGACTAACATACAGAAGGAGAGTTTCAAGTCAAGACTGAAGTCATATCATCCCACAGAGACCTGGTGAGAGACAGCCTTGGCAAATAGGCTTGGAGAAAATGAGAGCTAAATAGGGATCTCCTAGGATTCTCTGGGAGGTCTAGGCTCAGACCAGAAAGATCTTGGGTCTGTATTCTGTTGTGGGAGGCAAGATTCAGTGGAAATAATTGTCAGAGGGTGGGTGGTCCCAAAGAAGAATGCACATAGTGTAGTGATACATTTGAGCTATGACACTGATGCCAAATCTAGAAGAAATCAGTGCTCTGAATAACTATAGATTAATATAAGGGGGGTGTTAATTGTCCCCACTAAATTCAGAGTCCAAGGGTTTGTTAATACCACATCAAGATGATATTTGCTGCCACTCCTATTGCTGAATTTATTACCATAGACAAGGTAATATAGTAGAGGCTGGCATATACCATTCTATCTATACCAATGCCTGGATTGACCTGGGGGGATGTGTTATAAATACTGTAGTTTGCTCCCAAAGAATGGGACACTGGGCCAAAAGTTTGAAAACTCCAGCATAATAAAATAAGCAAATGAACAAAACCAAACCTCAGAAACATGAAAAGACAATGCAACAAAATGTTTCCAAAAACTCCCAATTTCCAATTCCCCCAAAATTAGTACAGGGAGCAATGAGGGAGAGGAAATCATGAGCTACACAGCAGGTAGGTCTGAAACAGTAAAAGTTTCATGGTAAAAACGGAGGTAAAACAGTTCTATAAGGCATTTTGCAAATTTAAAGAGTGGATAACATATCATATAATGACGATAATGAAACAAAATGATCAGCAAATCTAGAGGACACTAAGAAGCAGCTAGTAGAGCTAAAAGACAGAGAGATCAAGACATGACTGTCCACCATAGAAAAGAATGGGAATCCATAAGAAAGTTAAAAACATGACTGAAAGTATGGGTAGCAAAGGAGAATGTGAAAGAAGAATGTCAGACCTAGAGGCCAGGACTGTGGTCAGTGACCAATTAAGATATACCTTAAAAAAACAAGGAACCAGGAAAAATGGCTCCAACAGCTCATAGATGGCTCAAAGAAGATGAGTAAAGGAGTAATTGGAATCAGTGAAAAATCCAGTGATAGTGCAAAGGGCACAAAAATCCTGTTTACATATTTGACAGAAAGCTTTCCAGACATGGAAAAGAATTTAACATACAAATAATCAAAACACATAGAACCTTGAATAGGCATGATCAGGAAAAAAAAAAAAAAAGCAAAACAAAGCACTCCACGCAATGCAATAAACAAATATCAGAAATATAACATAAGAGCAAACTCTTAAAGTCTTCTAGGTAAAAGCAACAAATTGCTTGCAAAGGAAAACACATTAGCATTGCAAGAGATTTCTCGAGCCAACCATGCAAGCAGAGCATGGAATGAAGTGTCTCAAGTTCTTAAAGTACATAACTTCTAGCCAAGACTGTTATATCCTGCCTAATTATTTTTCAAAATTTTTGGAGAATTAAGACAGTTCAATGATTAAAAATAAAACTGAAGAAATTCATGACCAGCAAACCAACATTTGAAAAAATTCTCAAGAATATTCTAGAAAGAAAAAAATAAAGCTAAGAATGTCCAATAAAATGAATACACCAAGTAGGGATGAAGTAGAAAGGAAGCAAAACAGCAAGGAGAAATGAATACAATGACAGGAATAAATCAATACCATCAATTTGAACAATCAGTGTAAATGGGCTCAAATCCTCAATTCAAAAACACAATTAGTAGACTGTTTCAAGAAACAAATCCAGTGGTGTACTGTATGCAAAAAACACATTTAACACAAAAGTAAATTAATAGACTAAATACCAAAGAGTTAAAGCAATATTCCATGTGATAGGAATCCATAAACAAGCAGAAATAAATATCCTATTTTCAAACAAAGTGGATTTTAAGTCAAAGCTGATCAAAAGGGACAAAGAAGGACATGGCATATTGGTTAGTGGAACCATTCAACAGGAAAAAATAGTAATTATAAACATATGCACCACAAACCACTGTGCAACCAACTTTATAAAACAAAGTCTAATGGACATAAAAGATCAGATGAAGATTAATAGAATTATATTGGGGAAATCAAAATACCTAATATCATGTATAGAGCAACTAAACAAAATTTACCAAAGAAATATCTGAGTCAAATAAAATATTTAAACAAGTAGAATTAATAAATATATATGGAGTGTTTTACCCAACAAAAATAGAATATTATTTTTAGCTGCACATGGTACTCCCTCCACATACTAGTGAATGAAACATGCCTAAGAAAATGCAAAAAAAATCAAAGTTCTACCATCCATATTATCAGATCACACTGCAATGAAACTAGAGATCAAGAGCAGAAGACACCAAAGAAACTGTGTAAAGAGATGGAAATTGAACAACACATTCATGAATAATCAATAGGTCACAAAGGAAATTTAGGAAGAAATAGGACAGATTCTAAAATTAAATGATAATGCTTATACAACATACCAGAATTTATGGGACACAATGAAAACAGTCCTAGGAGGGAAGTTTATAGTAGTGATAACCACTCCATAAAAAATAGGACAGGCCTAAATAAATAAACTAAAGATGCATCACAAGGTCCTAGAAAAGGAACAACTCAAACCCAGGAAGAAAATTTTTAAGATCAGAGACTAAAATTAATGAAATAGAGACTAAAAAATCAATACAAAGAATCAATGAATTGAAGAACTGATCCATTGAAAGACTAAGTAAAATAGACAAAACCTTAGCCAATCTTAGCAGAATAAAAGGAAAGAAAAGAAAATTATCGTAATTAGAAATAAAAAATGTAAAATCACATTGGAAACTGTCAAAAGTAGTAAAATTATTTGCAACTTCACAAACACATAGGTCAAACAATTGGAGAACTCAGAAGTCATGGATTGATTACTAGATATATTTCAGTTGCCACAACCAAACCAAGAAGACTTACAGATCTTGAACAATCCAACATGAAGCAATAAATTTGAAACTGTAATAAACACTACCAACTTAAAAAAAAAACCAGGACCTGATGGATTCACAGTCAAATTCTACAATAACTTCAGGGAGGGCATAACACAGATACTCCTCAAACTTTTTAATGAAATTGAAATGTGAAGAGTACTTCCAAAGTCATTCCTGGAAGCTAACATAATCTTGCTCGCAATACCAGAGAAGATTATAACCAAAAACAAGAATGTCTCTAATGAAAATTGATGCAAAAATCTTTAATAAGACATTAGAAAACAGCATGCAACAAATCATCAGAAATATTATACACTTTTACTAAGTAGGCTTCATCCTAGTGATGCAAGCATTGTTCAACACACACAAATCAATAAATAGAACTCATCACATAGACAGAAGCAAGGACAAAATACATGATCATCTCAATAGATGCAGAAAAAGCCTCTGACAAAATTCCATATCCAATAGCTAAAAAAAGGTAATGATTTCAGCATGGTAGAAGCTATTTATGAACAACCTACTACCAATATCATATTAAATGGGAAAAAGATGAAAGCTTTCCCTCTAAAACAAAACAAGATGACTATATATGTCTATTATTACTACTCCTACACAACATAGAACTCAAAACATTACCAAGACTAATCAGGAAAGAGAAAGAAATAAAAGAGATACATATAGGAGGAGACAAAATAAAAATATTTTTATTTGTAGATGGCATGATTCTTTACTTATGAAAAGTGAGAACTTCTGATGAAAGACTAGAATTGATAACCATATTCAGCAGTATAGAAGGATACAAAATAAACACATACAAATCAATAGCATTCCTACACACTAATAAACCTGCTGAAAAATCATTAGGGAAACCATATCATTCAGAGTAGCCTCAAAAATTTAAATATTTAGGTATTAACCTTAATGAGGAAGTGAAAGACTTCTGCAATAAAATTTATATCAGACTGAAAAAGAAAATCGAGGAGAACATTAGCAAATGGAAAAATACCACCTGTTCCTGGACAAGCAGAATTAATGCAATCAAAATGACTATATTTCCAAAGCTGTTATACAGATTTAACTCAGTCTCAATCAAAGCACCACCATCATTTCTCACAAAGCTAGAGAAAATAATCATAACAAATATACAGAACAATAAGAGACCCAGAATAACAAAGACAATCCTGGGCAACCAAAGCAATATGTCACAATTCTGGACTTGAAGTTACCTTACAAATATACAGGGATAAAAACAACATGGTTTTGGCACAAACACAGGCATCAAGGATCAGTGGCATAGAATAGAAGAAACAGAAACAACCCCCAGTCCATACAGCTATTTGAACTGTGATGAAGGAGTTATAAACATACACTGGAAGAAATATAGCCCTTTAATAAATGATGCTGATCCTTATGGAGAAGATTGAACTTAGACACATACATGTCATTATGTAGTAAACTAAAATAAAAATGAATCAAAGATCTAGATATTAAATTAGAAACACTTCACCTGCTGAAATATAAAATAGGCAAAACTATTTAAAGTCATAGGTACAGACAAGAATTTTTAGAACAGAATGTAGGTCTCACAGAAAATAGTACTAGAAGCAGCAAATGGGAGCATATCAAGTTAAAAAACTTCTGCACAACATAAAACACAACAAACAATGTGAAAAGACAACCTACAGAATGGGAAAAAATTTCAAGCTCTTCCTCAGACAGAGGACCGACATCAAGAATATCCAAAGAACTGAAAAAAAAAGGAATTAGATTCCACAAACAAAATACCCAAATAATGGTAGCCAAAATGAATAGATACTTCTCAGAAGAAGTAGAAATGACTCATAAATACATGAAAAAATGTTCAAAATTGCTGTCAATTAGGGGAATGTGCATAAAATAGTGAGTTTATTTCATACCCCAGAAAGAATTTCCATCCTCAAGAAACCAAATGATAATAAATGATCAAAAAAGGAATCTTTTTACACTGTTGGTGGGAATTTATTTTTTATTTTACAGAGAATAAAAAAAGAGGACAGAACAAAGCAGACCAGAACAGGACAATGTAAGCAACACAGCACTTCATGGGGGAAATATAAATGAATATAAACACTGTACAAAACAGTATGGTGATTTCTTTTTTTTAAATTTTATTTAAAGAGGAAAAAAACCAGGAAAAAGGTAGAAATATTACAGAATTTCAAGAAAAGAAGATAAATAGTAAGAAATCATTAGTTGATACATTACACATTGTTTTTTAGAAATAGTTATTCAAATCACAGGATTAAAGCACACAAAGTGGACACTAAAGCAGTGAGAGTGCAAACAGATCTGTTCAGCAATCCAACAAGAACCTAGAAATATGGTCATCAATCCCACACATCTAAACATATATGCAGCTATATCTTTTATAGCGCTTCCTATTTCCTCTTTTTTTTACAATAGCAATTATACATTTTTAAAATTTTATTTAAAGAGAAGAAAAAAAAACAAAAAAATGGTAGCAATAATACAGAATTCTAAAAAAAAAGAAAGAAAAAGGAGAATGAGAAAAATCCCCACTAAGAAATCAGTAATTTGTAAATTACATATTGCCATCTTGGATGTAGTTGTTCAAGTTACAAAGTTAAAGGGTACATAGTAAATATTCAAACAGTCAGACTACAAACAGTTTTGCTCAAAGATCCAACAAAGATTCAGCAATATGGTCATCTATTTTACACACTCAAACTTACATGCAGTTATATCCCTTAGAGCACTTTCTTTTCCTCTGTTTTTTACAATAGCAATTACA
>PVLA01005977.1:0-86116 GCA_004027455.1 Hydrochoerus hydrochaeris
CTAGAGCACTTTCTTTTCTTCTTTTTACTTTTTAAGTCCATTATCTGCTTAGTTATATCCTGTTTCAGGTTGCTCAGTACCTTACTGACTTGTTTTGTTGTTGTTATATACTTTTAATCACCTTATATAATTCTGTTGCCTTGTTTTTGAGTTTCTCCTCATCCATGATCCATGGATCAGCTTTGGTGGAGTTGGGAGACTTTTGGAGGTATTTTGTTACTTTCTTATCTACTTTTTTTTTGTTTGAAGGTAGAAAGATACAACAGGACAAGACAGAACAAACCCATGCAACTGCACTGCAATAAAACTACTACAGAACCTCAGAGCAGGTCACCAGGACACAAGCAACAGGCTCAATAGTACATCCCATTTTGTTCACATTAGCTGCTCTTTCAGTCAAATAGAGGAAAATGGAAGGAAATATTGAACTTTTAAAAACAGAATATTGAATAAAGCAGTACCATTAATCAAAACTGAGCAAAACAGTGATAAAAATATTTGCCTTCAAAGAGATTATAAAAGGAAATCCCCCTTACTTGCCATGCTGTATACATTCACCCTCCAAAAAGATATTCAGACTGCTGGTGCCTACTCGCTAACAGGGGGGTGGGGAGGGGATGGATCAATGTCTGATTCTTAGCCCGTGCACCGGCAGGGCCATAGCTGCTTACAGGCCGGCCAGCAGGCTGCCTTATCTCCCAGCGCCAAAAGTTCCAATATGATGCAGAGCTTAGGAGTCTCTGATAGTTCTCGCCCTGGTGTGCCAGTGGTTTGCCAGGCCACCAGCTGCTCACCAAGGTGGCGAGTAGGCCGCCTGTTCTCCAGTGAGCGCCCAAAGTTCCAACATGATGCAGAGTTCAGGTATCGCTGACAGTTCGGCCAGGGTGTTCTTGGCAACCCATATAACAACACTGCACAATTTTCTATGTTGAAAGGAGCAATCACAAAAAAGAAAAGAAAAAGGTGGAGTTGGTCACTCAACATTTATCTATAAATACTTGTGTCCAAATATGGAGAGTATGTTTTTATATTAAGGAAATAATGAGGTAAGCACAACATAGCTAACAACATGTATTTTTGCCTTGTGCTACTTTGTAAGAGTGTGTTTTGCAAAGATGCTGCATTCAAGCTCCTGTGCCATGTAATGTCCTACAATGTGATTTTACCACTTTATGAACAATAGGTGAATCTTACTCCTCTCGACCCTTCCTTGCCTAAATTTGGGTTATACTCTGTGGAATATAATGCAAGTGATACTGCAAGGTATTGGAAGCTAAATTAAAAGGAATTTGTGCCCTGGATGTTTGTTGTAGAAATTGGAAGCTCTACTGGGAAAGGCCAAGCCACATTGCTTGGCTACATAGAGATATTCAACTGACCTCACTAATCTCAGCTTTTGAGTCAGTTAACCAGGCACAGACCATGAGAGTGATTCATTTTGGAAGTGTATTCTAGAGCCTGAGCCTTCTCATCACTCATTCGTTTATGTCACTGCTAGGTGAGGCTCCTCACATAAAGTACAAAAAACAAGGCCCTGCCTTTGCATTCTGTTTGAATGTCTGACTTCCCTGATCATTATGCACACTAAAACAGAGGCTGCTCTGCGATTGAGTTTGGTTGGTTTGTCCTATGCTCCCAGGGCCTTGCCTCAGTTTTATGAATGACAGAGAATATGTTCTACCTCTGATATTCTAGTCAATTGCTCCAGAGAAGAAGCACAGAGCCTGAAAATAATTCTTTAAAAAATTCATCTAATTTTCTTCACTCATATGTAATATTTATTTTTAACATTAATTTTATATAAGGCTGCAAGATAGGGTTTCCAAGGGAAACAATTTAATACAGGATGTATAATTTATAGCATTATTTTAGAATAATCACTCAGAGTCAAGTTCAAAAGAGTGCAGGAAATCTGTCTACACATTAGAGACTCAAAAAATCCAGCTGAGGGCCTGGATCCCATGGCAAGGTCCTGCATCAGTCCAGCTGAAGACCTAGAGCCCATGGCAATATCCTCCATGAATCCAACTGGAGGTCACAACAATGTCTCATGCAAGTCTGTATTAAGGATCTGCACTAGGAAGACCCAAACATTAGTGGTGGAAGCGAGAAAGTCTGCACTAGGGCATGAAGGATCTGTGCCAGCAGGCTGAGGGATCTGCACTGGAGCCAGGAAGCAACATTCAGAGTAAGGACCAGAGTGCAGCTATCCTGCACTCTCCTCGGTTATCCTCAACAACAGTGAGGTCCCGAGCTCCACTGATGATGAGAACAGCAGAGTTCGTACAAGGAAAAACAGCATGACAAGCTTCTCAAGGAGACTCAACAGCACACTGTCCTCCCTTCCAGTTTTCTATTTATGCTATTGTCCACTATTCTCAGATGGGCCCTCCACACCCAGCTCTGTATCCATTCAGTTCAGCTGAGTGTTACAAGTTGACCACGAGTTATCCACCAACACAAAGGCTGTGCAGAAATATTCAAGTCCAGAATGAATATTAGGAAACACTATTAGATGTTGAGACAGATCCATTCTATAAGGAAAGGAATCAGAAATGGGTGTGGAGCTAACAAACAAGTCGTAAGTGGAAATTTTACTGATGAATCTAAAAGTGAGAAACAGGGAATTAATAATTAGAGAAACAAATTCATGTAGATTGAAAGAATGAAATCATAAAGATACCAGAAGAGTCGATGGCAAAGTATGATCAAGTTGCTTATCTGTGGAGGTTCCATCCCAAGGGAATGACAACATGAGTACTTAACTATTAAGAGCTACATCTTCATTTTTTTTCCCCTCAAAATTGCTATACCTAAAACTTTGTAATAGAGTTACAGGTTTCCATCACATTCTGCTTTTTATTTTGGGACACATTAACTTTCTAAATAATTATTTTAAAATTTGAATATTTTAAGTTGACTTTGTATGCTATGAATTTCTATAGGTTTTGACAAATCCACACTGTCATGTATCGGTCATTCTGGTATCACAGAGTAGTTTCAGTGTGCTAAAATACTGTAATGTGTTCTATCTATTCATAGATCATCTTTCTACTCCCTTCTAACAACCACTGATCTCTTTGCTGTCTTTAAAGTTTTGCCTTTTCAAGAACTTCATATGCATGGAATTATATATAGTCTTTTTGGATTAGCTTTGTTCAGTTAACAGTACACTGGCCATGGGTTAGAGCACTGCTTTTAACCACTAGAAAGCATTCCATTATTTTGATGTCCTGTGGTTTATCCATTCACCTATGGAAAGATATCCTGGTGATTATGAATAAAGCTTTTATAAACATTCATGAGCAGGTTTGTGTAGACATTAATTTTCAAATCAGTTGGATAAATACACAAGAGCACAATTGCTGGATCATATGCTAAGACTGTATTTAGCTTTGTAAGAAGCTGCCAAACAGTCTTCCCAAGTGGAGGCACTGCGTTTCTACCAGTGATGAATGAGAATCCCTATTGTTCTGCATTCCCGCCAGGAATTGAGATTGGCAGTTGTTCTGACTTCAGTCATCCTAATCAGCATATGGTATTATTTCATTTTGCGCTTCCTTAATGACAAATGATGTTGAGCATCTTTTCATATGCTTATTTGCAGTATGAATATCATCTTTGGTGTGGTGTCCAAATCTTTCATCTATTGTTAAATTTTTCTTATTGTAGTGCTTTAGAGTTCTTTATATATTTTAGACACAAGTCCTTTATCAGCTACATGATTTGAAAATATTTTCTCCTACCACATGGTTTATATTTTATTCTCTTGTCTGGATAGTTTAGAGAATAGATATTTTCAATTTTAATAAGGTTGAATTTACACATTTTTATTTCAAGGATTGTATTTTTCTTGTTATATTTAAAACATCAAAAATTCAAATATATATATATATATATATATATATATATATATATACATACACACACACACACACACCTTTCCCCATCTTCTATATTTTCTCCCTGATATATTATGGTTTAACAGTTCATATTTAGGTCTACAATTCATTTTTTTATGTAAGTTGGCAAGGTATAAGGTATCCATAGGGCTTGGTTGGTTCTGATTTTGATATATAAACATTCCTGCATCATTTGTTGACAATGGCATTCTCTCTCCATTGAATTGTCCCTGTGTTTACTAAAATAGTCTGTGAAATATATTTGTATGGGACTTTTTCTGCAGCATCACTAGCTATGCAGCTTTACAAGACATTCCCCACCTAGACTGCAGCCGTGAATCAAGGGATTTCCATGACCACCCTCATTTCATCTCCAGGCTGGCTGCTGTGATAGCTAGTGTTATATGTCAACTTTTCTTGGCTATAATTCCCAGATATTTAATCAACACAAATCTTTGAAATTTAAAGAAATTATACTTTTTCATCTTCTATAAGAAAATGCATCATAAAGTATAACATGTCTAAGTATAATACAAAGTTAGTAAACTTTCTAATCAAAAGTGTTAACATTTGTCAGTTTGTGTATTTAACCATCTTAGATGTTGAAGCCCATCTATATTTTTGTGTGTATCCTTAAGAGATATTGTTTATCTTTCACATAGTCTTTCCTTCACAAGTGTGTTTTTCCATGGAGGTCTAGTTACCTGCTACTTTTTGTCCTTATGATGATATTTTTGTATGTCTTTTTCAGTTCAGTTTTTTTTGTGTGTTTCTTTTTCCTTTTAAGTTTACATTATTTGGCAATGCTTTTAAAATGTCGCCTCTTGAAAACATATTTAACTGAAGTCCAAACAGCTATGTGTCTTCATTTCAAGCACATTAGTGCCTTTAGTGCCTCCAAAAGGAAATCACTAGTTAGACTTTGACTTTTAGTATGTCTGAGACAGCCTAACTAGCCTAAAGAAAGTAGACTAACTTCTGTAGTGCTTGTTCTCCTTTTAAAAATAATTAAAAATTAATTTTATAGGTACATTTTAGATACACATAATGATCTCATCATAGGGAATTTGTATCTGTATATACTATGTCTTGATTCTTCTTTTCTGCCTTTAAAAGAAAGAATCATGAGTTTTGGCAGAGACACCATGATTACGTGTGCGGTGTTCGTAGACTGTTGTTTGGGTAGTTTTAGAGAAAATTATTTTGAATGTAAGATTTTCACTCTTTCCCTGTTTTCTCCAGTTGCCCCTGCTGGGTGTGCAGGGTGATTATGTCTGATTCAGTGGTCTGTAATACTCTCAGCTCACTTGGAGGTGTTGCATACAAATCATCCATTAAGAGCCTAGACTAGAAGTCATTGAATGCTGTTTTAGGATTCAGTAGATGCCTTTTCAATTTTGTGTAGCTTCAGGGGAGGCATCCCAGCAAACTGGGTTCATTGAAAGCTTATTTTATGTCCTCATTAATTCATAAATTCATTTTTAAACACAGCATCATCATTTTCCTTTCTGTATTTATACACTGTTGTAGTAAAGCAGGAAGCTGGGAGTTCTTTAATGTGTGGTAGCACACTTATTTTTGAATCATGCATTTTTGTCTTAAAAATATTCTTTAACTAGGTCTGGTCTAGATGAAATCTGGTCTTTTAACTTTTCTGATAGTAAATATTTGTATTCTGTTATTGTAATAGCAAAAAGACAAGACATTGAAAGACAGTGCTAGAATTGGATATAATTATATACCCTTAAAATATCTGAGTACATATTCACTTATTATTGAATATTAGTTAATTTACCTTGATGTACAAGACATATCGCTATTACCAGACTTGTAACAGTAAGAATTGGAATAATAATTATATATTAAAATGATATGTAATAATTTATATACTATTTATAAAGAGACAAACATGATTATTTCCAATTTAGAATTATAAGTTTTTTGGAAACTAAATATTTGTAAGTGTGATCTAAACTTGAGACTATTTTCTAGGTTATCAAGTAAGTGAAAGATATTTGTAGATTTTTTTTTTACTCTAACTTCAGATTTCACACTTAAAACTTTGAAAATACTGTAGAGATTAAGTTATTTGGAATGGTTCTCCTGGTTAGGTATTTTTTAGCATATTGTTTAGGGTAGGATTTTCACAGATTCAAATCCACCATGGTACACATATATAGTAGATCTATGGACTCCCAATCATTCAATTGTTTGTTATGTTCTATGGAAGTCATCTTTTACTTTACCTTCTAATAAAGTTAACTTATCTTTGCTGTTGTTAGTTACAAGGATATCAACCATATGAAATATGAATAGAGCTTTTAAAATCTATCTGGATTAAACTGTAATAGTAAGAAAAATAGTTACTCAGATCATATAACTTGAGACTGATGTAGATTGTATTGCTGTGAATGAATTGTACTTTGATATGATTTAATTGGTTTACACAGTCTTGTGAAATCCATTGCTTGATCTAATGAAAATATTGTTATTAACAAATATTAACCACAGTATAAAACTTGTGATGGGTTGTCTTTTTCAAAAATAGTACTAAGGATACTTTCCATTCCCACATAAACTCACACAATGTAACCTTCTCATTTCTCTATCAGAAAGTGAATCTCTTTCTCTTAGTGCCTAAAACTGATAGGCTTTGTGACATCTGCTTTGGCATGACTACTATAACTTTATAGGCTTGGTGGTAACAAGTCCTTCAGTTTCTACCAGAGCAGTGTGAGATACTTGCTATGAGATTGTTTCCATGAAGCAATTGGAATGCATGCTGTGTGAAGCCCACACCCCACGGTGGGGACCATGAATGGTGGCACTGGGCAGACAGCTCCTGTTGAGACTGTGTTTAACGATCCTGTCAGGTCACTGTAGTCCCAGATAACACCTGACTGCTGCCTCACGAGAAAGCCAGTCTAAACATTACTGACACCAATCAACCAAGAGTAACGAGAGAAACAATACTATATTTTTTAAGGCTCTAGTAGTTTTGTTATTCAGCAACACCATGCTGTCTTATTTATACTGTATTAATCATTGCCTTAAATTCATTTTGTAAGGAGGTCCTGTGCACATGTTTCTTCGTATGAAAATCACATCATGTCCAAGTCAAGAGAATATGTATTAATCTACTTAGCTTTTCTGTATCTTACAATAAACATAGAGGGCTACTAAATAAAAAAAAACCATTATATTCCTGCTTTCAAGAACATAGAGGTGTGGTGAGCAACAGAGAACTTCCTAAATGAGTAATATTTGGTGGGAAAGTAGAAAAAAAATATTTGTCTATGTAATTGTTCAGCTTATTCAATCCATGCATAAAAATCTACTTGGAAAAGAAAAAATCACATAATGCTAAACACGTCTTACATTTCAGGATAGCGAAAAATAGAGAAGCACATTTTTAACCTCTGAAGTATTCTTCATCAGGACGTGATGGTATGCAGATAGTGGTGGTAGATACAGCAAAGCGTCTGAATTCTCAAATTAGTAACTAATAAAATTCTTAGCTCATTTATCTCAAACATTTGTAACATCTAGTTTGTTAAATATAGAAACTAGAAATTACCTTTTCATAATGCCAAAGAAATGTTATTGTTCAGGAAATTAGTATACATGATAGGTAAAGTCGAATGCTTTTTACATAAAAGTAGCAGGAACTTATGAAAACATTTTCTTTTTCCCTGTGGAAAATTCTTTTATTATTTTTCTCAAGTATTAAAATAGCTCATTTGTTTTAAATTCTAGATGCCAGAATTGTGTTTCAAAGGAGTAAAGTTATTATAGCTTTATGTGGGGAAAATAAATGGAACAACTGCAGAGTGTCTTTAACAAAGACTGGGAAGCACCTGAATCACGCCAGTCTAAGTTTCTCCAACTTTGTGGAGACAGATAGAAATCTGAGAATACCAAGATGCCCTTGTTTATATACTTGGTGTTAAAGAAAAGGCAGTATTTTTCAAGTTCATGCAAATGCTAAAAGTGTTTTGTACTTAAAAAAATAAATGAATGCAACTTTTAAAACAAAAGGAAAATTACTTTCATTTTAATAGAATTGAGGGACATTAGACCTTTTGGGGCAGAGTATTTATTTTATAAGGTCCTGCAGTACCTGGCAGCAACCTCACTGCAAAGAATAATTCAGTGATATTGAAATATAAAGTTCTATCTGACAGGCCACCAGCTCCGCAATGAACAGCGAAGAAATTCACAGTTACTGATTTTGAGTGGGGCAGAGTGGATCTGGGGAGAGTCGATTGTGAGATGGTAGAAAATACAGAAAGCAAACTGGTATTTTGACTTTATCATTAGTCATTTTTCTTTTTCGTGGTAGTCTCAGAAATAAATTGTAGATAAATCAATAATGTGAAAATCCTCCTTCTGGACAAGAAACTTATGTCTATTTTTCATAAGTGTATTTGATTTTTACTCGTGAATTTCACCACACATACAGAACAGAACCTGAGACTAGGAGATACACAACCAGTGCTGTTTCTCATATGGTGAGTATTGCACGGATTATCTCCAATAGGCTAAGTGATTAAGTTTTCACAACAATGTCATGAGACAGGTACTACTGTTGCCTTTACTACAGAAGAAACCAAGGCACCTAGCTAGTACTGCCCAAGTTCCAGAGCCAGCTGTAATGGAATGAGAATTCTAGCCTAGACAGTCTGACCAGGGTCACTGAGCCCACAGCACTACCCTGCTTCTCTGAAAGTAAAGTTCTAAGATTTGAGAGTTGATTATTTACACATTCCTTTTGGAGAATGTGAGAAATTGATCTGAGTGGGAAGAACAAACTGGGGGGCATTTCGGTGGTTCTGCAGAGGAGCTATGGCACTTGGAGGAACAAACAGTGATCTTGTTTAGAATAATTACTTTCCTCACTTAGGTCACCTAAGTAAGGTCTTGCAGAAAAGCCTCTTGTATTAGATGGAGTGAAAGATGTAGTTGTCATGATTGCCAAGTGGGATGAAGTGACAGAATAAATGACCTCGTCAGCACACTGCTGCTCTCCGGGAGCTGAGCAGAACAGAAAAATGGGGATTTTAGGGTAATTTGAACAATATTTGCAGTGGTGGCCTCACATAGCTGTTTCTTCTCAGCAGGCAGCAGAAGCAGGGAGTCTTTTTTAGGGCTGTGTTCTTATCACCTAAAACTTCCAAAGCTTAACTGACTGCCAAGATAATTAACCCCCCTGCATACTGGAGGTTCTTTTAGATCCATTTCCAATACATTAAGGAAAAAAAAAGAAAATAATCATTTTCAGGTTGAGCAACCTGGCCCTTAGAGGCTGATAAATGGCAAATTGCAGCCCAAGAGGAAGTGAAACTACATTTCCTAAGGACAATTTTGAAAGTAACCTATTATTTTTTCTCTTATATCTGAGAGTATAAAATTATAATATACTTTATAGATTTTATTATTTACAGTGCCTCAAAGTGGGGGGTTGAATTTAAAAACATGCTACATTGGTACCGGAAGAGATCTACTGCAGCTAAACTAACACTTTCATTTTACATTAATCATAACTATCATACAAAACATCTGAATGAAACACCAAATAAAATGTCCTGTACTTTCAGATTGCCTGCTGATCTTAATGGCTCCTCAAGCCACAGTCTATGATAAATAATTCAAATTCTTTTACTCAAGATGAAAATGCTCAGGAAATCTTGTGGATCTCAAAACTGTGATATGGTTTTCAGTGAACGCTTGCAAGAAAATAACAAGTGACTCCTGTATGTGCAGAAGAGTTATTGTGTTAACTTACTGTTACCATAACAAAATACCTGAGATGCTGTACTTAAACTGGGAAAAGGTTTATTGTCACTCACAATTTGAGAGGTTTCAGCTCATTGATGTTGTTGTTCACAGCCTGTTTTGAGACACAATGTGAAAGGATGAAAGGAAGCCTGCGATGGAGCAACCTCCTGACAAATGGAAAGAAACAAAATGGTGGGAGGACTGTGAGGGGAAAAGAAAACCAAATACCCATAATCCCCTTTAAGGATACACTAGCTTCTTCCTTCTGGGCTCCACCTCTCAGAGCCTCTGCTACTTCTCAGTGACATCATGGGCCGCAATGAACTTTTTAACTCATCAGCCTTTGAAGGACACTTACTCAAATCCTAGCAGTTCTAGTGAAGCTTGTCAACATGGGTCTGCATCTATCATAAAAAAAAATAATAATAACTGTGAACGCATTGTATTTTCAACAACATAATCAAACAGTATGGCTTGGACATTGCTATTTCTGAAAAGCCCTGATGCCTCCCACTGTATTATAGCATTGATCCAGATTGTATGTCCACTGTAGCATTTATGGTTCATCTTCAGTGTGGAGTATGACTCAACCATCAAAAAGAACAAATTAGCTCTCCAGTGAAAAAAGTAGCTAATAACATGTTATTATAGAGAGGTCTAATATTAATTATTTCATATTACAATATAAACAGGAAGGAAAGTAGGAAGCATATATAGTAGTTTGTTAAAGCAAATTTCTTGCTTAAGGGTATGTATAGGGTGGGAGATATAAATCAATGAGCAAAAAGATAGTGGATCAAAGTAGACAATCACTTCACCTAAGACATATAGTATATATTCATTGTAAATTGTATGTGTACATTAAAACCCCATGACAAAAAGTATATCATGTTTCCTCTGCTCCTTAGAGAACATAAACAGAAATACTGTTCATATGCTCTATAAATTTGTAGCTCTGAAACATTTCCTAGAGAGGAAAGAAACTTGGGTATGAATCAAGCATTTTTGCTTCCTGTCTCAGGCAGTTTCTGATGAGAGCTTAGATTGGGGAGCAGTTTGCTAAGGGCTTTGAGTTTTAACACTAACTCTTCATTTTCCTTGATATGTGTGTCAGCCATCTGTGGTGTTGACAAAATGTCTGAGTTAAATGAATTGAAAGGTGGAAAAATTTATTTTCACTCATTGTTTCAGAGTTTCAGTCCATGGTCACCTGATTCTATTGTTTTGGGGTCTGTGGTAGGAAAGAACATGAAAGAAGGGTTTTATATCATGGAGCAAATCTGCTCACCACATGGTGGCCAGGAAGCAAAGAGAGAAGGAATGAGGGTTCATTTAAGGGAATACCTCCAGGGACCTACTTCTTCCAGATAGGTCTCACATCCTCAAGTTTCCACCACCTCCCAGGAGTCTATTAAGTCACAAAACCATAAAGGATTCAATCCACAGCTGAGATCAGAGTCCTCATGGTCCAAACCCCTACCTGTACACCTACTGAATTGGGCTGTGTTGAAGCTCATGATCCAAACTAAACACATTTTGAGGGGGGAAAAAAGATGGTGGATTGAAAGGTAGCATGGTAGAGAGCCTCTCTGAGAAAAACAACTCAGATGTTAGAATCTAACACCACGGAGAAGACCAGATGAAAGAGAGGAATTCTCATGACCCAGGAAGAAACTTAGGAAAAAGAAAAAGAAAAAAATAGCAAAAGAAGAAGAGTGGATGGAAGGCTGGAGCTGGGCACGCTCCCGTCACTGTACTGGGTGCGTCTTAGAGTTGGGTGACTTACGATTGAGCTGAGGTTGTGGCCCTGCTGAGAGTAGGGGTTGGTGAGCTCAAGGCCCTTTGCAGGAGGAGGTGCTGCAATAGGGAGTGGAAACTGCGAACCAAGCTGCACGGACTTTGGTGAGTGCTGGGAACTGGTTTCCCCAGAGCAGGATGACTGGCTAGATAACATATTGGAGTTGGGCAGGACAGGCTTGAATCAACAACTGAGGCGGCATCAGTTGGTGGCTCCTGGCCCAAAGTGAATTGGTGGGATCTGCTTGGGTTGGGCCATGCCCCTGGTCAAGACCCAATAGCCAGGGATGAGGCTGTCCCAAACCTGTGACATCTGCAGGGCACACACAAATGTGCTGAAGACACTCACTGGTTGACTGTTTTAGAGGGGAGGGGCTGATCCATATCACCTCTGTGTGCACCTCACAGATCAACAGCAAATTGGAGAGAGCAGCACTTCCCTAGCCAGTATGCTTCAGAAAAACTGTAAGCAATATGAAAAGGTCCTGAGACCTCTACCATTCACCTGTCTGAAAGAAACCAGAAACATGAGAAGATAGAGAAACAACAAAGAGCCTCCAACCGCTGACCCAGGGAAAATAAGTCCAGGAGAGATAAATACAGAGGAGATTGAGGGCAGCAAACATGCAATATCAGACACTGTCTCATTAGAAATAAAGAAATACTTCTGTGACCTCATCGATGAATTTAAATCTGAAATTCTAACTAAGGTGAAGCAAGATATAAGAAGATTAATAAAAGAAATGCTTGGTACTCCTCAAGAAGACACAAATGGAAGAATGGAGGCACTCAGAGAAAGGAGATAAGCCTTTGATGAAGAATATAAACAAAATCTAGAATACATGAAACAGATCCAAGAGAATATCAGGAAATTAAAAACTCCACTGAAAGCTGGCAAAACTTCTTAACAGAAACTAAAGCAGACTTTCAAAACTTGAAGATAGGTTTGCAATGTATAATCGCGAAAGGAAGGATCTCTTAAAAGTAACAAGGAACCAGGAAGTAATGATACAAAGGCTAGAAGATGACAAGAGGATTTATAAATTAATAATACAAAATGTGAAAGAAGAAGCAGGGACAAATAGAAATGAAATAAAAAGGTTATTCACAGAAATAATTAAGGAAAACTTCCCAAGCATAGGAAGTGATGTTCAGATACACGAGGCATACAGAACTCCAGCCAGCTACAACCAAAACAGATCTACACCCAGACATATAATAGTAAGGATCCCAGAAATACATCACAAGAACAGAATATTAAAGCCAGTCAGACAAAAGAAACAGATTACCTATAAAGGAAAACTCATCAAAATCACAGCAGACCTCTCGATGCAAACTATCAAATCAAGAATGAAATATTCCAAGCTCTGAAAGAAAATAACCTCCAACCCAGATTGATGTACCTTGCAAAACTGTCTCTCAAAATTAGTGGAGAGACAAGATATTTCCACGACAAAGAGGATCTGGGGGAGTTTGTGACCACCAATCCAACCCTGCGAAGGATACTGAAGGACATTCTAGAGAGAGAAAAGAAAATCACCAGAATTCCAGGAACAATGGCAGTAAGGCCTCAATGAAAGGGGCAGACAGTGGAATGAAGGAGAAAAGTAAACAACAATGACAGAAAAATAGCATAGCAGAGATGAGGCAGAGAAGATTGGCTATATCGCTGTTTTGTCTTGACTGATTTTATTTGAATCTGGTATGCTTGAGCGTATCAAGTCTAAGAGTAGAGGCAACTGCTCTGAAGATGACAAGATTCAATAGGATACCCATTCTGGTTTGATTATTAACTGCCATTGAAGTCCTATAATGTCTCCAATGTTTGGTTTTTATTAATAGTGCTATGTACTGCTAAGCTTAATTATACTATACCTGATGATACAGACAATTTTATTGAAAATAACAAGAGACATCATAGTAACTACCATAGATCACCTAGTATTGTGGTTTTATTTGGCCTTTTCATTTCGTGTTTCTCTAGGAATTTGTATTGATGACTTGTTTTGATTTGTTTTTCCCTCTACTACAGAAAAGCTAGGTATACATGTAGAGACTTATACATGTGTAGAACTTCTAAACAGTTTACGATAATTGATTATAGCTATTGTAAAAAAAAAAGAGAGGAAAAGAAAGTATTCTAAAGGATATAACTGCATGTATGTTTAAGTGTGGAGGATTGATAACCATATTACTAAGTTTTTGTTGGATAGATGAACAGAACTGATTGCAGTCTCACTGTTTAAATGTCCACTTTGTAGGCTTTACTATTGTAACCTGAACAACTACTTCTAAGAGGAAAATATGTAATTGTCAACTAGTGATTTCTTACTGTTTTTTTTTTAAATTTTGTATTATTTCTACCCCCTTTCTGTTTCATTTTTTTTCTTTAAATAAAAAAAAACAAAAAACAAAAACTAAACACATTTATATACAAGTGATAACACTATGGTATTAGGCATTTCATACATCAAAAAAGATTAGTATTGGCTCTGTTACTGTGAAAATTAAATAACATAGTACAATTTAACAATAGATATTGAAATCAAGTTTCAAGGAAGAAATCTTTTTCTTTAAATACCATCAGTAAGTTATTACTGTAATTATTTGTCAACTAAACCTTAAGGGTTGTAAGCATAAATGAAGACTCCACAATGAGCCCCAGTAAGCATATTATCATGTGTACATTGTTTAAGTACTATGGTTGTAGTGACTGAGGAAATTAGTAAGAACTAAATTGGTGAGGGAGGTGTCATAAAGAGGGCCCGTGAATGATAAATGCAGTTTGCATGTGAGAAGACATTCCAAGTAGCAAAAATCTGAGATGCTTTTTCTAAAGTACCTGTACTTGGTCTGTAATGTTTGTTTTCCTCAAAGGTTTCATGTTGAGGAAATTAGACAACAATACTGTTGCACAAAAAGGTTTTGGTAAGGACATGTAGGGTGGGTATAGTAAGTTAGATAGAATATACAGAGACTTGAGAAAAGCAGCTATTAATTCCTTTTGAGTGGTTGGCATTGAATTAAAAAGGAATAAAGAAGCTATGCTTCCATCAAACTAATTTGCAAGCTTTGTTGGTTATGCTCACATCCAGATTGCTTGGTATTTGGTTACAGATTCTCTTAACTTTTTAAAAATAATTAGTATACGGAACATAAAAGTTTCCCAGTCACAGTATAATTCATAAATCAACAGATATTTTTGTTAAGAGACTATTATTTCTATAGTTTGTCTGAGAATTTATCTTCCATTTCCGTGGTATTCATTCATCTCCTTATTTGGGTCCAAGCTTCAGTAATGGATTTTCAGATTCATTTGAGACTCAGTAAGTCACTTCTCCCCATTTTTGGTAAAAGAGTTTGTAAGTTAGTATTTATTGGTTAACTTGTGGTATATTTCAGGGCTAAAGAAATTGAGTTTACAACTTTGCACTTAATCCATTCACTATCATAGGAAGAGTGGAATGGGAAATAAAAGCCAAATGAGAAATGAAACATAACTGTATCTTTTTAAATCCCTAATGTATATCTTTTCTGGAAAATCTGAAATGAAGCATAGTGAGAGCTCAAGGCTTTGTTGTAGACTCCTCATCTGCTACATCTAAATTAATTTGTGATTGGTAGGCCGTCCCTCCCCTCCTAACTGTATCATGTGTGTGAGAAGGCAGGGCAGGCTTATCTCAGAGGCCACCACCTAGGATGATCAGAAGCACAGGGACAAAAGTTATACTATTCAGAGGGTTTGCAGCTGCTATCACATTAATCCTGCAGTCAAGGGTAAATACCTTCCACTGAGAAGATGGCAAAGAGGCAAAGTTCTTACCCGTAAGGACAGTCAAAATTAAGCACCAGGCATGCCTTGAGTTTGGGCTAATTTTCAGGCAGTATGATAAATATTAGAGAAGTTCTAGAGAGAGGGGTGACCCAAAGGTACAGATGATAAATTCTTGTGAGATTCAGGTAGGCATCGCAAGGGAAGATACGAGCAGACAGGGGTGCCTGCCAGAGTAATGACTGCCACAAGGAGCAAACCAGAGAAATTGATAAACTGTAATAAGCTTTGGGAAAGGTAATAATTCTTTGGTTTGACTGAAGAAACTTGAATAGAGTAAAGGAGAAAACTAGGGAGATAGCTACAGATGAAAAGGTCTTACATGTCATGCTAAAGTATATGGGGCTTATTTAATGATATCCAAAGAGAGGTGACATGAAATGAATACTTCCCTCTGAAGATGTCATTATATAAATATTTCCACAGTATTAGTTGCCTGTGGCTACCCTAACAACTGCCACAAACTTAGAGACTTAAATCAATACATCTCTATCATCTGTCCATCATCTATGTATCATCTATCTATCTATCTATCTATCTATCTATCTATCTATCTATCTATCATCTATCTATCTATCTATCTATCTATCTATCTATCTATCTATCATCTCTCTCTTCTATTATCTGTCTACCATCTGCTTTACCATTATGAAAATGAAGATTCCAAATGAACAACCCTGAACTAAAATAAAGGTTTCTGAGGACTGCCTTCCTTCTGGAGACTAGGGAAGAATCCATTTTTTTGTCTCTGTCAGCTTCTAGAGGTTTGTCAGCATTCTGTGGTTTGTGGACTTTTTCCACTGCCAAGGGAGCCATGGGTGGTAAAATCTGTTTGCTGCTTTGCTGTGATACTGGCTCTTATCTCCGTGGTTCACAAGGACCAGTGTGATTACAATGGTCCCCCATGGCAGCTCAAGGATCATCTATCTCCCCATCTCAAGGTCACCTGATTAACAACCTTAATTCCTTCTGCAATCTTTATTCTCTTGGCCATGTAATCTGATATTCAGATTCTGAAGATTAGGACATGGATATTTTTGGAAGCTCATTATTCTAGTTAGAACACATAGCTTGTATATACTGACTAAACAGATTAGCTTTTCAGTATCACATTCCTATTACACTGTCCTAAAATAGAAAAAATAATAATTGGCCATAGGCTTAGCATGTAAGAAATAAGAAAATATCATGAAAACCTAGTATTATGGATCTATTAGAAATGGGAAAAAACCTTATTGGTAGGTGAAGTATAATTCTTGAGAAAACAATTTAGCAAAAAGGTGGAGTGACTACTTCATTTGGGGAACATTTTATCTGTTAGAATAAGATTTGACAGACTTCATTTTAACAGCTAGAGAAATTAATTTAAGATCACACCATTTAGTGTATTGGCACAGTTTTGCAGGTAGTTGCTGAACAAGTATATATTTTTAAATAAAGTCACCATTTCTATATGGTAATGAGAAAATCTGAGAACAGATAAAAGCTGTATATTGAAGCAAGAAGATAGAAGAAAACTGTCAGAAAATAGATCCACTGTGAAAATTTCTAAGTTCCTGGTAATTTTTTTGACATAAATAAAATTTTTAAAATGTGTACTTCTCTCAACAGGGAAAAGATAACAATATACTTTATACATGCTTTCATATTTACAACATTCTTTTAAAAATAGTAAATTAAGAGACTATTGTAATGTGAACTATAATATTGCTGAAACTCAAAATAAGATATGCAAATACCAGTCTAATTTGATTGGATAGCTTTCACTACAGTGAAAGTTTATAGAATAAAATAATTCAACTGTATATATAATGTTTTATATTTACAAATATAAATCACATTATATTTTGGCATATTCATATTAGTGAAATAAGCATAGAAACACCAAAGAACACAATCTAATTTTAAAAACAGATGAATTTATTTTCATTTTTAGAGTTTTATATTAGAATATTAGAAAAAAAATAAATAGAGCAAATAGAAGTCTGAGCTGATTTACTGGAAATTTAAGTTCAAAATGATTCACAAAATGGCCAGATGTGTTTATTCAAATTCTTTATTTTATCTCAAAAATCTCTTATCTATTTGACAGAAAAGCAAATTTATTCAAAATACATCTTATTCTCATAACAGCTAGTTCCTTTTTACTGCTTTATATTCTGCCCCTTCTTTCTCTTACTTTTTGCTTTCTGTAACAAAGCTCATTACCAAGGTGGTAAGGGACTAGTTTCAAAGACAACATGAGACACAAAAACATCAAGCCAGTGGTATTCTTCAGGACATTCAAATATTTCTTATACTAGAAAGAAATCCCTCCTCGGGCCAAGTGATATCACTCTTGAGAAACCAATTACTTCCCAAATATCTACAGTATTATTTTTGACATAACTATGCCATGTAGTAAAACATACTACAGCTATATAGTACATAACTTTACCTTGATTATATACAACTCTTACACTGGAGACAGATAAAACCCAAACTTAAAATATTTGATTATCTAGTAAATCATAACTGGATTATAGGATTGAGTCAGTTTTACACATTGGTCATCTACAGCTTGGATTTTCGATGTCTTTCAGCTGCTTCCATAGTTTTCCATGTTTACCGTAAGCATCCAAAACAACAAGGTACATTTTTGAACAATCTGTAATACTCTTCTTGGATCTTGAAAAAAGAAAAAAAAAGAAATGCTAAATATAGTTATGGCAAGCACATCATATTATTTTAAAATCACAATGAATAGTTTCATTTACTTCTTTAAAGTGTTACTGCTTTTTGATCATTTATTGGAACATGCATAACTGAATATGAACTGTATTTATGAAGCTAATAACCAGTTCCTTTAAAAAGCCAATTTCTCACTGAACAGCTAAGTGTTCTGATTAAATACTTACACATGCACTGTACTTAAGCAATGGAGGCAAAAGTCATACATCCATGAGAATAGGAATTTTCTATCAATTTCAAAACTGAGGCAACACGATTGCATTATAGAGTCAACTGAAATGAGATACTGCTTACCTTTCTAGATAAAACACACAGGAATAAGAAAATGAACATCCCCTGGAAGGCATTGCTGACTGTGAAGAGGTAAGCTGTCACCACTGATGCATGCACCACATGGAGAACCCCAAAGATCCAGGTGGTGCCAAGAAGGAACAAGAGAGCAAGGGCTCCTCTTGCACAGGACCTGTCAGACATTTGGGATATCTCAGTTCAGAAAAGCATGCGTATTGCAAGGGCACCCCCAAATCCCTCAGACTATATGGAAATGGCTTTTTACATCAATAAGCAATCTGTTACAACAACCATTAATGACTTTAAGTTTGACAATGTGCTCTGCAGTGAGATGGGACAGCCTTTAGGGTAAGTCCCTATGCTGTGGGAGCACGTGCTGAGAAGCACGTTCCTTTATTAAAGTGTGGCATTTAAAAAACAGCTTAATTTAAAGATATTTTTATCTGTTATACTGTAATGTGTATGCTTTGATTTTAATCCAATGTGGCAGTAATTCCCAAAGGTAAGACATATATCTATCGGCTAGAAGGTATTTTCCCTAAGTCACCCTGAAAAGTACACCATCTGGACTTGGGTCAGCTCATGTTCATGACATCAAAGGAGGCTTCTGCAGGTTTCATAGACAAGAAAATGAACAACAACAACAACAACAAAAATATATATATATTTTTGCAATGCTGTTACCTCGAGATACATTTATGTCTCAATACTAATTTCTTGAAAGTTAGGGAAAAAAAATACTCTTACATGTTTTCAGCAGTTTGTCAGTGATTTTCAGTAAAACAATATTCAATCCTCCTCACTGAGGACATTGCCTTGAAAATGAAGCAACTAACAATTACTCTGGCCTTCATTTTTGGTCCAATCATGCTCTACTGGAGAAGGTATTTTAATAGTGTGCCTTAGAAAAAGAGTCATTTTCATTTTTCTTAAAACCAGCCTACTACATGTAACTATAAATGGTGCAGAGTAAAAAAAAAATTAAGTAATCGATCAAGCATTTGCTAAATCTCCACTATAAATCTTGTGCAAGGTATTGAGACTACAGGACTGTTTCCAAGCAACACAAACAGTGCGCTGTTTCCCACATTCCCTAATGTATACTTCAGCTTTTCCTGAACAAAGCATTTGGAAGGTCTCAATAAATCAGTTTTAAAGAGAGAGGTTGAAGGAAAAACCGTAGCAACAGTCAAACAAGAGAAGTACCAGAAAGAAATATTTACCAAACTCTGAGAAATGTTTTAGAAAAGATAAGCTGAAGACCTTGGTTGTGTTAAAATGGATATCATCTCTCTTTCAAAGGAGAGTACATTTGCAAAGACTGCTTCACGTACCACTTCATCTGGGATTCGTACTGTTTTATTAGAGATATTAAATGCTTTTCCTAGTATATATTTTAAAGATGGTGGAAGAAAGTCTTAACCAGTCATTTTAATAATAGCAATTCCTAAAATTCTTTGCACTGTAAGTTTGTAAAGCTTTTAGTTTTAGTCGGGCTTCAATGAACAGTTACCTTATGTTCTCATAGCAACTAACTTCTGGTTTCAGTCCAGCAGTGTGACGAAAAACTTTGTATATGATAACGCCAAAAGCCAAGAGATTTACCTGGGAAAATATTTAATTAGAAAAAGATATAATTTTTACAGTAAAGTAGATCCATATAAAAAACAAGTAGTGAAGGTTTCAATAAAACATGTACCAAAAATATCATGGTAGTTGTATGTACATTGCATTATAGAAACTCTCTGGTACACTCAGACAAATAAATCTGTGGTTGATTTTTACAGTATTGCTGAACATTGTTAATCTACGTGGTAGCAAGTACAATTGCTGGATTTTGCTAAGCAACTTGCTTAAGAAAATTCTTCAAATATTACAATCACACCCACAAATCGATGTGTATTATTTGCTGCCCGTGATATGATTAATGTACACATTAAGGTAAATTATGAGTCAGAAATCTTCATAACACTTGCAAAAGCAAATTTTTGTTGGACATAATATTCTTAACCGTTTAAAAAATTTAGTCTGAGGAAGAAAATCTGATTAAAATTCCATTATTTTTATACTATGAACTAAACAGAATGCAAATTTTTACCCCTTTTAAATGTCATTGCATTATGAAAAATTTCTTCTTTTTCCTGTTTTCAGAAGCTTTACAGTAATTATTTGTAGTCAGAAGATTAAAGTACTATAATTTACATGTATACCTATTCTATTATAAGCTACTTATAATTTAGAATATTAACTATTCTAGAAATAATAGATTAATATTTTATTGTCTATATTTTATTCATTGTTTTTAAAATTCTTTTACAGTGAAAGTAACCAAATGGAACATTATGATTTTCAACTAACACTACCACTACTAGTAATTTAGAAGCTTATAGTTACGAGAAACACTTTTTTCCTACATTGGAAGAAATTTTGTATAGTTACTCAAAATTAAATTATTTGTTATAATAAGAAGCAATATCAAATAATAGTTTCCCATTGTCATGTCTCTCTGGAGAGGGTTTTGAGAAAAATCTTAGAGGATTATGGGGTCTAGTCCCTTCTTCCTGCCTCTGTCAATTACTTCTAACTGCACAGCTAATTAATTCTAATTACAGTAATGCTTCCATACAAATAAAAGAGGTTAGCAATTGCAGAGGGGAGATAAAGTATATTTTAATTGATTTAGTTGACAGTTTAACCCTATTTATGTGCTCAGATAATTTATTAAAATGACAATTTAATAATATGTAATTTTATATACTGTTCAATAGTTGTGAAAGATATATACTTAGTATTTCCTAGGTTTAATTAGTTATTTTTTTATATAGATTTAGGAACTATAGTTGTACTTAACTGTATAAATTTATACATATATATTTTTAAATAATTCAAAATCATTAAAATTTGGTTAGTATAAACAATAGATGCCAAATCAGGATTCATTTGAACATCTCCAAGTAATTTTTGTTACATATTTATACTGAACTTTCTATCTCAACAAGAAAAAAATAAGACAAAGTAACTTCAAGGGTTTAAAAAAGTTTTCTCAAGCCTATATTTTTGAACATAAATGAGTGATTTAAAATATGAACTAAAAATTCTCTCCTACTTCTGCTTTTGATAAAGCTTTGTGTGAAAATTATTTGGTCCCACTGCTGTGGTTTCTCAAAAGTGCATGCACATTTTGGATATGCGCTTCTACGTCACAGGGTAAAACAGTGAAGATGGGCAGTGGAGCGTTTCCTAAGTGAGGTTCAGATCTAGATCTGGAAAGTAAATTTGTTTACTGCAAAAAAAGAATAATATTTACATGCTCATAAAAATGAGGTGTTGCTAGGTAAGCGGAAGAATAATTCCTATTCCAAACCTCATATATTCCCAAATATATGAGAAAAGATGTTAAGGCATTTTATCAATCAAAAACAATAAAAAGATGGATTATGTTATTCATATGCATTAATAATTGTACAAACATTTGAATTTAAACTTTTATTTACACTAAGAATTTTCTAAATGATCTAATAAGTGTGTACTACAGTTACAGAGGACGTGATACATGTATACTAATGAACAAAACTGATAGGCTCTTTTGTTCTCACAGATTTTTTTTTCTGTTTCTCTTAACTTTTATTCTTATTAGCACATATTTGCCATATATAAGGATTGCTTTCGTTATGGGGTGTTGGTATATGAGGACTTCTAGTACAGTGGACCTGGAGTTATGACCAGTCTGACATATGAACAACTTGGGTTATGACCAGGATTTGAGTTTTAACTTATGATCAAAGTCTTGAATTATGAGCCGAATGCCAACCACTTATGTTTCCAGATGGCCTCAGATAGAGATTTAAGCCTTAAAGAGTTCTGCAAGGAACATTACAAGATCCTTTTCCTTATGGGACTGATTGAGAAACCCTGGGCCAATGTCTCTCTCAGGACACTGAGATCTGGCTGGGTACAGGAGAGAGACTTTGACACAAAGCGAAGAGGAGCCTGACCCTTCAGTTGACAACTTGATTTACAACCAACCCTCGGAGAATGAATTGAGTTCATAAATCAAAGGTCCTCTATTCTTTATGGATTATAATCCATTAGCAGATCAAAGAATGGAGGGAGAAGGAAAACAGTGTAGAAAAATGCCAAGAGGGTTGATGGAGCTAAGAAAATGTTGGATCCCATTAAACAGCAGATAAAAGTGGCAGCTTGTAGTCAACAAAGTGGAGTAGCAGAAAGGACAAGTATCACTTAGATTTTATCTTTAAGTGCAAAGTTATGTATTCGTTCATTCAAGAATAATTTATGTGCTGTAGCTTTTCCTCCAGGAATCTGCAATACAGTGGAGGAGATGACCAGTCAACAGGCAAGTGCAACAAGTTCATTAATTTTGGACAATTTGCATATTTGCATGACAAGAACAGGTGACAGCACCATAAAGGAGAGTTTCTAAGTAAATCTTGAATGACTAGTAGAGACAGAGTAGGACAACCTAGAGAAAACTGGTGAACATTCTGATTTCAAACAGTGGCTATTTACTTCCTAGGTGATCAGATCCAAAGGTTCAAAATGCTATCCACTTATTACTAACTCTTCTGCTTGAAAGTGTAATAAGCCATGTGAGTTAAAAATATCAAAAAACTAAGTGCTGTTCTCCCCAAAGCAATCTATTTTTGTTGTCATATTCTCTATCACAAGGGAAACAAAACAAACAGAAAAAAGTCACTTCATTTTTCTAGCTGATCAGACCTTCCCCTTTAATTTCAAATTGCATGCAAGCATGGGATCACTGCTTACTAATTTTCATAGCTACGGTCCCAAGGTAGGGCATCACCTGGGCCACTAATGCAGAAACCTCCCCATTGATCACCCACTGCCACCTTTGCTGGACTACGATTTACCTCATCTCAGCAGGCAGACCCATCTCTTTGCCAGACTTTTTCTATATTTGGAATCCTCCAGTGGCCTCTACCTCATGTAAACTTAGAGCTGCAGATCTCCCAGTGGCTTCTAGGTTCAAAGTGATCTGACCTCTGCTGTACCTGTCTCCCTAAGTCCTTTTCTCTGTCCTTTGGTCAATCCATTCTATACGTACATTGGCTCCCATCGCTACGATGCCACATCTGGAGTGCCATCGGGCAGCTGTGCTTGAAATAGACTTAGGTACTTGCTGGGCCCTAAGGTAGTCTTATGGCTCAGCCTCTCACCACCTCTATTTATCTGTAAGCTGCCTCTCAGAATAGTTTGTTTTACAAGCCTGAAACTCATTCAGATCTGAGTTCAGTTCTATAAAGGTTTATGTAGAGAGACAGGTGTCTATACTCTTTTGGACAATGCAAGCTCCATGCCAACAAGTTCTTCCTTTGTTTTAGTCATTAGCAACCAACCACGATTCTCTCCTTGACCAAACTTTGCTCAGGGCCCTCAGGACTCTTATGTCATCTCAGCTTCCAGTGTCCATACTTGTAGAGACTAGTTTTATCAAAATCCTTCCAAGTCAGTTTAGGTTACTCTAGTGAGAATCCTCCCTCCTCTGATGTCAGATCACTCTCAATATTTAAGCAGCTTCCTCACCTCTCACCTGTGCTTTCTGTCCACTTGGGCCAGCTGTTTAGCAAGAGTCCTATGTGGTCAGTTTAACAAAAATTCCCCCACACCATTGCCTCTTAGTACTTATTTCATTACCCTCAGCCTGCTCCTTGGTTATAAATTCCCAGATGTCTGTCTTGACTGTTTAGATTTAAGCTGGTTTCTTTCCCCTTTTGCTACAGTTTTGACCATATTCCCCTATAAAGCATTCCTTGCTACTTATTAAGAATCAGAGTATTTTTAATTAAAAAATTACATTAGAATAATATCATTTTATTTTACCAGAATAGTCATTTTCTAAAATTATTTAAAATGTTTTCTCTTCAGTTACTCTAAATTTGCTGAATATTATGACTCTAGATCATACAGTCCAGCAAAATTGAGGCCACTATAAAACCTGTTTACTCCTTTCACATTGCTTACATTCTATTTTTATTCATAAATACATAAAATATTCTAAACCCTTTTCCTAACAGCTGAAGTCTATATACACAGAATCAGCATCACCTAAGGGCATCTGAGTACACATGACTTTATGTACTTAAGAGTTAGAAATGAAGTCAAAACTCTCTTCAGTTTATATGGTATATATATATATATATAAAAACTTTCACAAAACAGAGATTTATAAAGGATAAATCCTTACATCTTGGTCTAAGATGAGGTAATAAAGAACAACTCCAAATAAAATGGTGTAGATCAAAAAATTGTTTCTGATAATAACAGACACTTTGAAATTAACCCAGAAATAATGATCTTGAGAGAAGGTGAGAAAAGTCTACCTTTCAGGTTGAACAGTTAGAAAGATACCAACACCATGCTTACACCGGAGTGGCTACTTTTGATACCTGAGTTGAATGCTTAGATATTCTTTGAAATATAAGAAAAATTACTGAAATTAACCTTATTTCATAAAATGCCCCTTAACACAGAATACATTTTGCTCATTAATGTTTACCCATATGTGCTTCTTTTACCAGCTGTGGTTCCTTAGCACAAGGGCTAAGTAGTGGCTTGTAAATGAGCATTCCTTTATTTTTAACTTTTGTCTCTATTTTTAAAAGCAGTTTTATGTTGTCAGCTAGAAGTCCATGATGACTTCATAGGAATAAATAAGACAAGGGCCTTGCATTTTCTCATCCAAGAACCTGGGAACTCTAATCCTCTGTAGCACTTTAGATTACACAAAACACTAAAAATAGCTATGCAGAAAAAAAACATTCAAGGTCAGGAACACTTAACCCTTGAAAGAAAGCAGTGTTTTAACTTTAAAATCATTTCCCTGTTTCTCTGAAGTGGATCTATCTAAATGGAAATCTGCTTTTTAACTTCAGGTATACACAGTTACTTCAAAGATTAGCACACAGTCTGTGGTCAGTGTGTTCAAAATCTGTGCCTTTCTTTCCTTTCATTAAACAAGAAATTTAATAGATTAGCTGGCAAAGGAGAGGAAGAGCTAATTCTGTAAGATTTAGACCTACAGGTGCGTTCAACCCAGGGGCTTCAAATTCAGACTTCAAAATGGAACATCCCAATCAGTCATTTTTCTTTTCTTAGTCTGTGTCTCAGTAATTGATGAAGCCATTTATATGCTGATGTCAGATCTCACTGAAAAGAATGAGAAAATTTCTCTTACAGCCCTTTGAGGCTCATGCTTTAATTCTACATCTATACATGTATCGAACAAAATTTCGTTAATTTAAGAACGTGTCATGATCACGATTTATTTGACCTTTCTAAATAGTTTTATTATCTTTCAATTAACTGGCATGGGCCAAATCTGCTTCTGCCATGAACAAAGGGTGAGTTTCTACCAGGGTATTGAGAAACTACATAAAATAGTCACTCATTTTGTTTTTAAAAAAGAATTATTTTTGGTTGTACTGAGAATTAAACCCAAATCTTCACATTGAGCAACATCCCCAGCATTATTATTTATTATTTATTTTAAATTTTCTTTGTATTTTGAGACAAGGTCTCACTAAGTTGCTAAATTTCTAGGCTGGGCTAGAACTTCTGCAGTCTCCTAGAGAGCTGAATTTACCACATACCACCACGCCTGGCTGTACCTGTTTATCTTCAGTCCTTACATCCCTGTCCAGTGGCTCACTGATTACCAATTTGAGCATCACGATTAAAGAAGCAAGGTCCACTAACGGTTCAAAAGTCAAATCAAGAATCAAGTGGTTAAAGTTCTGGCTTCTGATTTTCTTTTATCATTTCCCAATTGTATTCAGTCCTTCAAATGCATATGCCACAATGCTCATCATGCAGGGTATCAGAAAAATCAGGGAAAGCAGAAAATAATATCCCTCTTCAAAACTGTCCACACTCTAGTCTTAGAATCCATGCATATGACAAAAGAAAAAGACAGAAGATATTACAGGTAGAATTAAAGATATGGACTTTAGAAGAAGGAGAAAATCCAGGGTCCAGTAAAACCACATGATCCCTTAAGGCAGAAGAGACACAGTAGAAGGCAGATGAATCACAAGTGAAAAGGTAGAGGCAGGGAGAACTGCAGCCCAAAGACTCAGGCAGATTTCCTGTCTTCAGAGATAAATGGGCCACATGTTAGGGCATAGAAGCGTCTTCTCCAAGCAGGGCTGGACTCCTGACTACCAGGCAGCAACAAATGAGATTCAGTCCTACGGTCCATGGAACTGAATGTTGCCAACTACATGAGAGAAACTAGAGATGACTCTGCCTGCCCTACCCTAGAGGCTCCTGCAGGGCCCATCCTTTGATTATTGCCCTGAGACTCAGCAGAGGAATCAGCTGAGCCAGCGGATAACAGCATTCAGTCCCACAGAACTGTGAGATAACAAGCCTGTGCTTCATGCTGCTAAATTATGGTAATTTGTTACAGCAGCAATAGAGAAGATTTCTTTTGGGGTACTGGGAACTGAACTCAGGACCTTGTGCTTGCCAAGCAGGCACTGTGCTGCTGAGCTGTATTTCCAGCCTCTGCAGCAGCAACAGACAATAGAACGAACATATACAAAGAAAAACTTGGAAAAAAAATATATATACACACACATATAATCATGCAGGCATACATTATATATACATTATGCAAATATAAAAATACCTTAAAATGCCACTGTTTAAATTTTAAATAAAAATTTCAATCCAATTTAAACAAATAGTAATTTATCAATAACTCATGTTTTTTACTCTTTCAAGTATTTGATGAATAAATAGACATTTAAATTTATTATTGTGGATTCTGATTATATGTTTCTTAGAATAATTTTTTTTTTTTTTTTTGGTACCGAGGATCTAACTCATGACCTCGTGCTTGCCAGGCAGGCACTTAAGCCACTGAGCTAAATCCCCAGCCCATAGAATAAAATATTATAACAAATTATAACTACTAAATAACTTCCTGGGAAAGAAAGAAATAGACTGAAAATTCAATTTGTACTTTCAAGTAACTAATACATTTTCTTTTGTATAGTATTTCCTTGATAGTATTGCCTGATATAATAAGTATACACTTGGGATTACCAGATGTAAATATAAATACAGCACAAAAGTTAATTTAAAATTTGGATACGCAATTCATAATATTTTGGTAGAAGTGTTTGGGACATGCATAACTCTGTTTAAAACATAAGTTAATTTGGTATCATGTATTTTGTAATTTCACAGTTTATAATTTTACATTTGACCTTTTTTTTTTTTTAATAACAGAGGATATTTGCTTCTTAGAGGAAAATCCCAAGGCTGTCACCCTGTCCATTCAGAACAATCTCTAAGACTGACAAATGAGATCTTATAGGAAATGGGTGACTTTTGGATGCTCCCAATGTTGGGGATCCAGAACATATGTGTATTTGCCAATTTTGGGGATCCAAACATATGTGTATTTGCCCTGTAAAGTACCCTCAAACTTTATAGTCCTATGGAAGGACTGAGTTAAGGAAAGAGTACATCAGAGCTCAACAGAAGTCTTTCCTTTTTGACCTCGTGGTTGTGCATGGAAAAGCTGTGCCAGGAAGCAATTATGGTAGGTTGGAACGGCACCTGCTAAATATCTTCTGTTGATAAAAGAATGATTAGATCTAAAATGTGCAAGTCTTATATCCAAACTTATATTAATATAAATTTAGTGAAAACTCACAGAAATGATGATGCCATAATGTTGTAGATCTACTGTCAAAATCATGAGGAATATAGAGTAATACAACCCCCCCCACACATATACCTACACAAAGTGTTTGAGAGTGTGTCTCTCTCAACACCATGAGCCTCAGCTTGTTTTTCTCTCATTTGACTCCCACTTAGCATCCTGGCGGGTATCCACAGAGCTAAGAGAATTCTTCTGCTGGGATTATCAACACCCAAGAGGGAACAGACTTCAGAGAAATGAGAATGCCGTCTACAATTATATGAAACATGCCAAGTAACTGAAAATGTATTGAAACATCTGAAACAATCTGAACAAACAATAGATATTTTCAAGTAGGTTAAATATCAAGAGATAAGAATATCTTTAATAGATCACTCTGGGATATTAGACTTTTCATGACACTACACCAGTCACTTGAAATTTATATTTTAAAAGACAATGAGGTTTCTTTACCAGGCACTGTCTCCTGGGGAATACGATGGAATACACAGTTGTTCTGGGATGTACGTGTAAATGGCTCTAACATTGAGATTCAAGAAAATGGTAAAAAAAATCTGAACACTGACATTTATTGTTTATTTGACAATGTTTAAAGTCTTCTTGATTAATTTATCATTCATAAAAACTTTGTTGTAAGTATTCTTCTCTGTTTACCATCACTGTTATTAAGTTATGATTGTATTTGTTTCAGATTTATGACCACAGAAGCAGGTAGGACAAAGCTTACTTGCCAAAGGTTATAGTTAGGAGGTAGCAGAGTCAATATGCATACCTGATGGAGAAATTATAGTTTCTACTCCCAAGTGTTTCATAAACTACTGTACTGCAGATAAAGACAGAATTATAGAAGAAAAACTGATGTCTAAAATGTGAAGAAATTAATTATATAGATAATTATAAGAGTAGCCAACAGTTACCATTTTAGATGGCTAAAAGGAGAAGAGTAATCTACTAAAGAGTAGTGATTTACCTAGTTAAGTGTCTGACATGAGTTAGTGTTAATTGCTCAATCGGTCAGTGACAAAGCCTTGAGCATAGTAAATAGGATACAATGTCTTGTGACTACTGTCCTTTCACAGTCTGCCCTTATTGTTTTCTTTGTCAAGGTATCTAAGAATGTGGTACTTTTTCCTCTGCTGGTCAATACAATGCTTTCCAGCCGTCCATCAAATGTTTTTCAAGTCCATGTCATTGATCTCCACAGTGAGATGTGGAAATAGTACAGATCAAGAACACTTTGGAATTGCAACTGATATTTTTCCAAGGAAAAATTAAGTTTTAATTCTTAAAATATGAATGATAGTGATGAGTTCACTTTTTCCATGTTCTATGGAGTCACATGTCAAATATGAGTCCTTCTGAAGGATGCAGCTCCTCAAAGCAGGCAGGTTCACCTCCTTCACCCTTAGCTACTGCAGTACACTGTGTGTATGCCTGGAAAGTGGACTCTGAGGTGACATCGTGTAGTTTTAATAAAGTGATGCTAAGAAAATAGACAAGTCAGTCTTAAGTTGTTTCCAAGTGCACTGTGAGTTAAAATTAATATTGATGAAGAATATACAAATAAGAAAATGTTAAAACTGACACTTTTCCTATTTCTAGGGTGAGTGACTTGCCAGACAGATGGTAAATCCCCTCCCCAAGTCCATGAAAGGTAACCAGGTTAAAATCCACTCAGACATAATCAGACTTGGAAAGATGTTATTCAAAACTTCAAATTATTAAGATGACAAAAGTAAGTAAACATTTAGATCCAGTTTTCAGTCATTTTAAACATCATTCAATATTCAAATGAATATATAATTTCTCTAAAGTTAGTGATAGATATTTAAAAATCTCTTCTAATATTTCCTCTTAACAGTGAGAGGTAAACAACTATATTCTATTGAAAAAAGCCATTTTGCATAATAACATTAACTGAAATAATACATGGAAAGTAGTATTACAGACAGCTAAGTTAGGTAGAAATATTACAGGCAGTCAGGTTCAACGCAGAGGATGAGAACACATTTAAACTGTGGCCGGAGGCGCATCTCTTGGAGACCAGGCCTCACGATAAAGACACAATGCCTAAGCCTACTGCCTTCCCTAGAGAAAAACAGTAAATTAACATTAACATCAGGCAGCCTGTGGGTGGCTGGAACCCCCTGGTTCACCTCATGCTGAAAAGGCCCTTGTTCTTTCCATGTGTATTTGCTGCATGACCTGCTTCCTCACCGGACCGATATTCCCTAAGAAGCTAAATTCATAATGCTATCGGTTAATCAGTTTTGTCCCATGCTGTACCTGCATCATGACTGAGCTTCATAAAACTTTCTCTTTAAACATTTTTCAGATCCTCTCTTATCTCTCAGGATCTCTTTCCCTCTGTCTCACTAATAAACATTTTAAATAAACATTTACTACTATTAAGCATTTCCTACTCTTAACCTCCATTGTTCCTTAGAATTCATTCTCAGGTTTTGGGGAATGCCAACTTTCTGTATCTGACTTCTATCAATATGGAAGTTATGTTTATTTCCCCTCTATCAATAATCTGGTGCCATGCTTTGGTATGTTCTTTTATAAATTAGAGTGTTTATCTCTTTCAGTAGATGGTAGTGGAAAGCACAGTGATACAGTATTACTGAAGAAATATGTATTTGAATTGCGTACCCAGTGAGGTAGCTCCACCCCACCATCATGTGAGTGTGTATTTAATGATTCCTTTGTGAAGTTGAAGCTCAACAACCATTAAAACCAAGTAGAAAAATAAACTCAACTCATACATGCATCTTTGGATTACTGTGTTTAAAGTATAATAAATATTTAATTAAAACAAAATGCCTATATTATAATGAAGATCATATTGAAATATGTTAAATATTATTTCATTTTTCTTTCTTTAAATGTATTTTTTCAATTACCTACCCTGATATACATAACATATATAATGTGTACAAGCTAGCAAATGTACATTTCTTGTGATGGAAAAACACAGATTTATAAAAGTACACATTTTTATTGATGTGCCCTTTGGTTAAAAATGTCTGGAGAACACTACTTCGTATGCTATGGAAATTTTAAGAAAGCAGCAAATGTATTTCTCCCTTCTCCCAAAAAACAAAACCAAAATTTGAGGAAAAAATAAAGAATACATTATTTCTAAAGTCATATTCATGGATCAAAATTCTATCTGCAATTACTAATTGGGCAAATTATTGAACTCTTTTTATTTTGCTTCCATATTACATAAAGTGTGGATATAATAGCACTTATCTCATAGATTTGTTGTGTCTATTAAACTACATGATTAATGTAAATTACTCAAAATACTGCCCAATATTTAACTTTTCTACAATGGTTCTTTATGACATTTTTATAGAATGTCTGGAATATTTGATGTGCCTAATAATGTACATAACATATATTTATTCAACAGCAAGAAAACATTATTTTGTGGTTTCTCTGGACTTTTAAGTAGTTTCTCTGGACCTTTAAGTAGCATCTTAAATATCAGCACTTAGTACTTATCAGTATTGTGGAACATATACTCTCAAGATAAAAGAGAGAACCATGTTTTACTTTTGGGATTGTCTTATGAAATTGTGTCAGCAAAATAAATAGCAAAGTAGATAGAATTCAAGAATAAGTTAAGCAAGTGTCACTCATGTAAATAATTCCTCATTTTTCTTGAAGCCTGTCCAAGGTAGAGTTGTAATTTCCAGCTCAAAAACCTGGCTATTTAAAAAGTTCCTTAGTAAAGAAAGAAACAACTATATTTCAAATGTTGAACCATCAATAGCATCTTAATCTTAAATAAAAGAAGTATACTGTAGAGGTGGATAGCTATCTCTTTATGCATCACTCTAATGTAGAACAGAGGTCAGCGAACATTTCTGTAGAAGGCCAGATAATAAGTATTTGAGGTTTTGAGAACCTTATGATTTCTGTCACAAAGACTCAACTTTGCCATATCATTAAAGCAGCTACAGACATTATGTAAGTAAATGCATGACTGTATCACAATAAAACTTTACAAAAAGAGGATGTTACCACTGTTAACTCCTGGTTTAAAATCCTGGGTTCATGAGAGTAGGAACATTTCTCCATTTCTTGTTTTTAAAATCGTAATTCTTGAGACCTAGGACAATGTCTACCATATAAAAAATTCTCCATACATATTTGTTGAATGAATAGAAGGATGAAGGCTGTAATCTATACTCAAGTCTGGGGAATCCTTAATACTTTATGAAAAGAAGCATCCAACCATTTAAACATTTAAAACTTTATATTTGTGTTTTCTTTCATATCTTGGATATTTCAACAAAAAGTGTATCACTAAAATAGATTTAAATGTAAATATGCCAATAGAAACTGAGAGGTATGTTATAAATTATCAAAATGTAATGATTCTCTAGGACTAACTGAAGGGGAAAAGATGAGCAAAGAAAAGGGAAAAGGTAAAGTTTATGCTTTAATTTTTGGCTCATAACATGGGACACCTTCAGTGTAACACCTAATGGAAAATGGAGGTCTGTAGATCTCACGATATGCACTGATTAACCTAAGACTTGGACACAGACAGGCTGCAACAAAGTTTTAGTGATTGAGTTAATAATTCTTCATTAGAAAAATAACCCCATGTTTCTCATGTTACCTAAATAATTGCTCACTTTCACAATGCCTGAAGTTCTATCTTAATATATAATCATCATACACCATAGGGATATACTTATATTTTTCACATGTTTCTATTAGGAACTTTTTAATAGCTGGGGTTTTTCAGTGTTTGGAAGAATATTCTACTAGAGACCAAACAGAATCAAATGGGAAAGAACTTGGAATTTTTAACCATGAAGGATAAAGGGGCCCCTTGTAGGTATAACTGAATGTCATGGGCTCATTTTTATAGTGAATTTTAACTGTAGACTGATACAGAAAGATGCTAAAAACGATACAAATGTGAAAGAGAAAAATCATGCAAAGATACAGCAACTGCTCAGTTTAATGTGCCGATAAAAACTGCATGATGAAGTCTCTTTGGCTAAGATACAAATAATGAAAATGTTTCTTGCATATGTACTTTCAGAATGGAATGAGGTTGGAGGTAAGGAAAAAATGAAAAAAAAACTTATAAAAATCACCTGAACACTGCTTACAATCTGAGATAGAACTGATACAATTAAACCCTAAGTAGTATCTAAAATGACTACCAAGCAAAATTTTAATTTAAAGGACAAAAGCAGAAATGGTGTAAGATTGGCTCTCAAATTATTAACAATCAGTCTTTTGCTTTTAAAGTATGTTTTTATATTTTTAAACAGTATCACTGTAAGTAGAATGGCTGTCACATTGTCCTGTATATATTAGAAATCTAGGGCCTAAAGAAGACTCACCTTTTGTCCTTTTTACCAATCATATTACTTTTGAAAACCCTGACATTGTTTGGCCAGTGCTGATTGTAGTCCATTAAATATAAAATACCACTGTTAACCTTTCTAGTGAAAGCATGTCATAGATAGGTAGACTGGCATAGGTAAATAAATGGAATAATAATTTCCTAAGAATATAAATCAGGAAAAGTGGTAGGTAATCACAAAGGCTTCAGTCTCTTTTTTTTTTTTCTTGATTCTTTTCTTTAAATTTCCTTTGTGGGAAAGCAATTAAGATTATCCAATAACTATATCTTGATGGATCACTCACTTCTTCTTCAGCAGTTTTACCTGGGTGATTTTGACATGCTAAACCTTAAGACCAGTATAATGAAACAAAAATCCAACAGGTTTTGCTCTCACAAAGCTTACACTCACCCGGAGAAGAGGGATATTAAAAGGTTTTCACACTACCACATGTGTAATTCTACACCTCTACAAGTATTCCAAAAGAACAAACATGGGCTTCTGTAAAGGCATAAAACAGAAAGATTTATTATAGATCAATGAGGCAGGGAGTACTTCCCCTAGGCAGTGTTTTTAATAACTCAAAGGTAAATGGGAGTTTACCAGATGATGGGATGAACAGAAGGAGGTGATAAGGAATGTTTTACGGTAGAGATGTGAAGTTACAAGATACTCCCAGGAATTGCCAAGCAGCAGTGTGATTTTAGGGACATCCCCTATGACAGATCAGGAAGGGTCTATCACCTGCAGAGCCTCATAGGTAAAGTTTCTGTGTGATCCCGCATAACTGGACTCGTATTTTTAGTCTCTTGACCCATGGGCTCTTTAGTGTAACATTTATCTAGATTTTTCACTTCTTACAATTTTGTTAAGAAAACTGCAAATGTGTCTGAAATGCTTCACCTGCTGTGTAGTCTGCGGCACCTCGTACCAATCTCACATGCAAACATTCCAATGCTCGCGTGTGGTTAAACGTGGCAAATAATGAGCGGTAACGGCCACCTCTCTTTTCTGATCCTATACAGTCACAGGGTAAGCATCCCCCATGCCATTCGACTCAGACATGGGTGGTTGGAGACATCTACCTTCTTTGTGTATTGCAGGTAGTGGAAGGAGTCAAAAAAAGCTCTTACTGTGAGTTATGGTGTTCTACTCCAGGTAGGTTTGTTTTCTAGCAACAAAACCTACTTTTCAAATAGATTTTGGAGTAGAACTGTTTTACAAGCCCACCAATGTAATAAAACCAATATGAAGTGCTTTCTCAGCCATTTGCATTCTCAAAAACTATACATTTTGATGATAAATAAATCAATGCAGTCCTTCTTACCATAAGTACATTAAAGGTTACAGAATTGATCCAAAGAACAATGTGAGCCAAGAATAATGGAAGCTGGAGTGGGGTGAAGAAATGATCAGATATGGTTTCCCAAAACATTATTTTAAGATTACTGGTATATTGTCCTCGAATGCTTTTGCTGACTTGTCACCTTGATATCCTTTTTGAGGGCCAGATTGCTTCGTGTCCCTTTTATTCCTGACATCGCCTGAGTGAGGCATTAATATTTAACAATATCATCGACATGAAATATCCAAAGTGTAACTCCCATTTTTTCCAAAGTATTTTTCTTTCATACTTCCTGTACTTTTTATTTTAATTCCACAAATATTAATAGTCAATATTAATAAAAATGATAAACACTTTGTAAAGAATCCAACAGAACACATTTTTCTAAACAAAAATAGATCTGTGAATTAGAAGCCTCACTCTGAAAGAAAACTAAAAATGGCTGAAATGCTAAATTCATCATTCTGCTTTTTCACTAGGAGAAAGAATGAAAAAGAGGAATTTGTGTAATTAGATGTAATAGATGAATATTAATCAGAATAACCGTAAAAATACAGACTGGCTATATCTCATCTATTGATCTGTGTTCTGGTACCTCCAGGCTTTTAGGCAGCTTGCTTTGGTTAGTAGTTGGCTCTTCTTGGAAGATATTTACATAAAAGGATGCTTATTGGAGGCAGAAATATGTATAGTAGAATCGATGACTTTCATTTTCAACAAGATGGAAATCTTCAATGAGTAAAATGAACAGTCAGAAGTTTAGGAATAATTCTTATAGAGTACCTGACTTGCTGGTTCTCTCACAACTCATCCTGCAACCATTTTTGGAAGCTAGGAGAAAGGAGTTAGATTTTCATGGACTTAAAAAAGACCTACTTCCTTCACATTTTTGTGCAAGGAAAAACAAAAGGGCATGTGGCAGGGAAACTGCAGGCTATGATTTTTGATAGACTGGGCTTGCTTCTACTACTCAGTAGTTGAGGGTCATATTGTTTGTACTTTCTAAGCTTTCATTTCCACTTTGCAAAAATACAGTACAGACATAATGATAGCTCTTGTTCAAATATGTATGAATTAATTTCTAGTGATCAAAAACTGCACACTAATACTGAATAAAGTGGGCTTTCTTGAGCAGATCCCTCAGGAGGCCTTTTTTTTTTTTTTTTTTTTTCTTTTTTGAGACAGTAGGCATTTTAACTGCTCCCTACCAGGGTAGGTCTAAAACCAGACCCGCAATATTTCCCTGTGAAAGAAAGAAATCATGATCAAGCCATACCAGTAGTTCCTCTTCTCAGAATTAATGAGTAATTTGCATTTTACAGGGTATTTTTAAAGAGAAAGGGGAGTGTAATAGCTACCTACAAGAAGTTTAATGCCCTCAGGTGTATAGAACAACAGTTACACAAATGTTAATAGAGACTGATTCAAAGAAATGTTCACTGGTGTTGCAGACTTCTTGAGTAAGGGAACTGTGTCACATTCAGAGGTCAACCAGAAGCCTAAGGAGGATGAATCCATGCACTGTGCTCATTGGCCAATATGCATAATTTGCTTTAGTATAATCAGTTCTTTTCAAGGAATTAGTTTCTTATGTTATAAATAGCAAAGTCCTCTAGGTACTTATAAATAGACAAGTCAACATTTTAGAAGTAGAGTATGAAAATCTAGGTAAATATTATCATTTACTAAATCCTGCTACTATTTTTATTTTCATGCAGAACAGAAGCTTCTGTGAGGATTAACTGAGATATATTAAAAAGTTTCAGAAAGATTAACACTATATAGATGTAAAGTGAATGATGATTCTAATGACTATCTTGTTCTCCTAATATGCACATTTTTTTTGTCTTTATGTTACTGTGTAAGGTCTCTCATTGTAAAGCTGCTTTTCTAAGTGAATACTTGTGATTCACTTCATCCTAACCAGTTTTGTCTAATTGGATTTGAGAAACCTAGGATATACAAAAATATTTTTGGAAATCTAATTTCTATGGTTGTTTTATTCTTGTGCCACATTCTAGGGACTTCTAAGATTATTATCTTTGAAGATATTTGGAGTAAAAAGTGTTACAAGTATGAAGACATATTGAAAGTTAGTATTGTATTATGTTTTATAAAGTTCATCTTTATCCTTAAAAAAACTAGCTATTGTTTCAAGAAGGTTAGAAACATATCAAAAAGTAACAAAATGCTACAGGCACAAAAGTGCTTATTAATATATAACATGGACAAAGTTTAGGATAGTAAAATGCTTTGAACTACAGAGGTCACTAAAAACATGACAGAAATAAAACAAAATGTATCATTAAAATACTGATGTCACTAGCAAAAATATTTAAAATTGCAAAAGGTACTGTTTCTAAGATCACTTTCATATAGCAATCTAAAGTACAGAGTTTAAACCATGAGTTTAATTATTTTTCTTAAATCTCTGTGGTAACATTAAATTTTAGAATAGCAGCTATCAATGAAGAGAACTGAGGATATCATTCCTTGGGGAAATTTGGCTGTATCTGGAAACAGTTTTTGTTGTCATACCTAGGTGGTGGTGCTACTAGAATCCAGTAAGTAGAGGCCAGAGTCCCTGCTAAATCTTTATAATGCACACAGCAGCTTTCACAACAAAGATTCTGTCCAGTGTGTCAACAGTATTACTATGCTAAAATTCTTTTGATTTGCACATTCCTACTTAGCCATCTTTTTACCACAATAGATAGCTAATAATACCTGATATTGGCAAAAATTTAGAAAAAGAACATTCTCAGATATTTTTGGTAGAAAAATCAAATGAAAGAATTATTTTGAAAGATAATTTATAATTTTAGAAACTGTACAAAAACATGTCTAGTTCTAAGAAGCTTTTTCTAACAATTTTATTTGGTTGATACATACAATTATATTAGAATAAGGAATATTTGTGCAAAGTTATTTGTAATAAGGAAACAGTGGAAATGAATTAAGTGTTCATCTGTAAGGAATTAGTTGAATACCACTGCGTACACATATTATACAATGATATAAATAGTAACCTGCATATTTTAAAGAGATTAGTCACAGTATGACTAAGAAAGGATGTTTAGTTTTTATTTCAATTTTCTAACATTTACATTTCTTTCAGCCTTGATAATTTGTGCAATTAAAGAATAATATAACTGTATACATATATCATATATATAGCATGTATATAATAAATATGTTATGTATATAATAGATATGACTTATAATAGTTATGTGAGGAATTTGTTTTTGAGGAGGTTTTAATAGGTACTTCTTGGCAAAATGGAATTAAAAGATTGTAGACATAGAAAGAACAATTATGGGAGACCATCATAAAAAACTGTGGATTTCAGGGCAGATCTGAAAAGAAGTGGGTAAGAATAACAACGTAGCAACACTCAATTATAAGACTTCTGATTTAATTTCTAATGAAAGCTCATAATTTTTAAAGCAAAATGCCTTCTTTGGACATAGCTTAATTAGTATTTGGTTCAATCAAGCAAATTCTATTCTTCAATGCTGAACGTATTTATGAGAAAGTTCGATTTCTACTTAAAAGTTAAATTATTTTTACAAACTCTTTTTTATATTTGTGTACTTGAATCTAATAGGTTGCATAGTTTTTGTTGGAGGAAGTCAGTATTAAAGATTAAAAATATTGAAGAGAAATTATGGAAATTATCTTAAGGTTGCAGCTTGCTTTACAAAGACTTAGAAGTCTCTTTCTTGTGCTGCTCACTCTTTCAATAACATGGCTGGGCCTTTTCATGGTTAGTTATAATCTCAAATTTTAAATGTAATGATTAATAGATACATTACAGATATGAACCAGGGTCACTGGTTCATATCGCTGAATTGGAGAGATTCTTAATATAAATGAGCAAACACCTAAGGAAGTACTTTCATGTGATCAACACAGAAAATGTTCCTGTTTAAATACTAAAGTAGTTGACACTTATCAAAGTAGATTAAAAGCTTGAATATTTGTTTGAAATAGCAAAAACCTAGGCAGCAAAAACCACCAGTGCTGAATCTGTGCAGTTCCTACTCATGTACACTTATGTCTCAAAGGCATCTTACATCACAGTCCCAAACTGAGGCCCTCCAGAAAGCAAATACCACTTGAGATATCTTGTCCTTTCTCTATAAAGGAAATGGAACGATTTATGAAAATGATGGCAATTGTTCTACAGAGATTTCTTCTCTGGTTTACAAGCCTTCCTAGATTCATTCATAGAAATCTGTGAAAGAAATCTTGTCCACATTTAAAGTTATAAAATTGTTGCCACTAATTTAAATTTGAAAGGTTACTTAGATTTTGTTTTGACTCCAGAAAATAAATGCTACTTATTCAATTAAGTTTTGTTGATTTTTTTTTTACTTTATTTTTCCCCTGGAAAATTGTAGTAAGAGTCTTAACAAATTCCATATCGCAACTGGTACATATATTATAATCATATCTTGCTCAATTAAATACTGTCACATACACACCAATATATTAAAAGTGAAGCTATGCAGAGAGTTACACACACACAGTGTATTTGATGATGTACATTCTACTATATGTAAGTTTTAGCTGTGAATTTTGGTTTAAAATTTTTTCTTTACATTTAATTTTTAGTATGGAACATATAACTAGGAATACAAGATTGTCTTCCAAATTATTGTGCATTTTCTTTTTTTAATTGTTAAAAAGTGAATGACATTTATAAATGTCTTTTTCCTTTTATAGTGGCCTTGTTGTATTGGGCTGGCATTATTATCTTCATTTATATGATAGGAATCTAGGGGAAGGAGTAGTTAAATAGCTTAAGAAAGATCACACAGCCTTTTTTGCTGCCTCATGTAATACTGTGGTTTTATAGTGGATCAATTAAAATAAACACATAAATACTAAGAAGTTACACGGTGTTTCTATGTGCTAGGGTGAACAAAAAGTAGTGTAATCCACACAGACAAATATTTGTGACATAACAGAGTTCTAAAAGTTATATGGAGATTTATAATCAAAATTCTATGGGGGTATATTGGAGAAAGAGATTAGTTACAAACCTGGAAAGGTTTCCACGTCTTTGCGCACTAGTTAATAAGAATTCTAGTGGTAAAGCTTTGCATAAGGTGACTGGATCACTGAGTGCAGAAGGCTAAGGAAATACCCAAGGGACAGCAAGCATTCTAACAAGGATGAAGTTTGTGGCGGGGTCGTGGTGTGAAGATATATAGTGAGACCTAAGGATGAAAATAGGCAAGCTTTAGCTAGATTTCTGCAAACCTTATTTGACAGCCAATGCCATTTGGATTATAGGCAAATGAGAACTATCAGCCCTAGAATTTGGAAAACAGGCAAAACTAGGAATGGGAGTCCGGCTAGGGCACTTACTATCTTTTGAGCAAGTACACTCTATACTTAATTTATCCTATTTCAAAATAAATCACACGCCTACACACAACCTCCACATACACACAATTCTTATTGGGATCTTCAAGGATTAAATTAAGTGTTCCAATTCTTGGAAAATATTTATATACCAGCCCCAGATATATGAGGGTTTAAATTTATTTTTGTTGCTATTATTAATAGTTCCCATTATCTGATTGTACTTGAGGGCACCTTATTCTGGGTAGATTACCATGAAATGAGAAAGAATAATAGCAGAAAAGTAGGTTAAAGGTAATTGCAAAAGAAGCAATGTAACAAAATGAGAGTTGAATTTTAGATTACAATAAGAAATAGTTTCAAGCACCAGGTCCAACATTGATGTGTAAACTTATAACTTTAGGCCAAGCACTTAACATCTTGAATCAAAATTTCTTTTTGTTAACTATAAAATTAGGTAATAAAAATATGACTGATTTAAGCAAATTCCATATTAAAGTCTTAGCCAGGTGTTTCAAAAGTAGTACTCAGCAAACTGCAGATTAAAAAAACTCTTATTAGCAATACTGGAAAACTACTGATGGGCAATAAAGGCCGGACTATAAAAATGGGGAAGCCATATGTAAGTTTTTCTTAAGTAGATAAAAATTCAATGAATCATTATTAACAGTCTGGATTAAAGAGTGATAAATTTACATAAAGATAATTCTTGGAACCCATTATTAATAGAGAAAAGATGATATTTTAGTTTATTTCTGGCATTGACTGGTTTTTGATGCTATTTTTTGCTGTGCCTTTTTTCCTCTCTCAAAAGTTTCTAGGAAGTGATTGACAGAAGTTAAAGTTCACGCTGTGAATTCTCTGCCCATTCCCTTAACTACCAGGCTACTCCCAAGCATACCTTGATAATTTTCCAATCAACAGGTAATTGCCAAAATGGCAAGTGGGGAGCTCTTTTGAATATCTGAATATAATTTAGAAAGTAATCTTTACTTAGCAAATATTTTTAATAGAAAAGTTATTTTTCCCCCCTAAGGGTAGTGACATAAATCTATTTGGCACAGCTTCTAGTAATTTTATATGATAAAAACCATACAGAGTCCTTACTTCCATTTTCATTACAGAACTTTGGCGGGCCAGAGTTTGTGTCCATGTGGATGTGTTTGGGGCAGCATGGTCGGTTCTGGGATATAGTCTCTCTATTGCCTCAACTCCACCGCTTGGCTCTTGGGAACTGGAAGGGTCTGATCATCTGCTGGCAGTGAGAGGAATTTCACTACATCACTTTTGTTTGGTCCTTGATACTGCTGATCTTTGTGGTTTATACAATCACTTCGTTAGATGTCCTATGTCATATTCTTGGCATTTATATTATTTCATTTCTATCTTGGCCTCTTCTTAACCCATTTTTCTAGTCTTGCATAATTTCATTAGACCTGGGAAGGCTTCTGCATGGTTTTCACTTCTCTAGCTTTCCTGTGCTCACAGAACAACTAAGGTTTTGTATGTTTCCCCATCATTTAATTCCAAGGCACATGGTGTAATAATTCTTTCCTTCCTTGCTGTTGAGGGATACTCTAGTAAGCAAGAAGCCTACAGGAAATTCTAAACAAAAGCAGGTGCTAGCTACCATGTTCATACTTGGCCTCAAATGAGGAGATATAAGTCAAACTCATAAAAGTCTCTTCATCATACTCTGCTCTTCTGTGTATCAAAAAGATACAAAAATTCTACAGTCATTCTAGCCACCTGGGGTCAGAATGATAGCTTTCCTCTTGCTGTTTCTGATTCTACTTTCTACAAACCCTTTGGCATATTGCTCCCCAGTGTGGTCAGGAGATGTGAGAGTAGCACTACCTTTGTTTCTCATTGCCAGGGAAAAGCAAAACTTCCAACAGAAAACACTGTGCTCTCCCAAAGATCACACATCCCTAACACTGGGTCACTCCTCCTTGAGACCCTCTCTCCAGTCATCTTACTGAGCTAAAGCTGGTCCTACTGTCCCTCTGTAAGACCAGGGGTAAGTGTTAGGCCCAAATTGGTCCTCAATCTCTTTGACTTTATGTTTGAGTTAGAAACTATTTTGGGCTAAAAGAAAACTGTCTCTTAACATCATGTGATTAAGCTTTATAATAAAAACAATAACAATAATTAACTCTACTTGTTCTATATTTGTTCTATGTATAGAACAAGTAGGGTTAATTAACTCATTTTGGTTCAATAATTAAAGAGTTACTGCTATGTTAAAACGCATTATAAATAAAAGTAGTATTTAGTTTTAGAGTGAAATTGAGATTGCCTCACCCATTTCCTAAGTAAACTGATCTTTTGTTTAATTTGGGAATGATTATCACACTGAAATTGTACAGAAGATAAGTTGATTCATTAATTCCAGACTAAAACAATATAATGATGTTCATTTAGAAAATTTGTAAGACTTTTTAAAGATATTCCATCTACAGACTATGTACCTTACTGTGCAATAATCCAAAGTTAAGTGTATCTTGTAGAAGTCTGTGCCAAGGAGGATTTCATAAAACACCTTCTCTTTGTTAGCTTAGAGGAACAGGCTCACATTTTGTGTTTTATTGCAATCTCTAATTTGTTTTTCATCCAGTCTCAGAATCATTGTTCCAGAGAACTTTAACTTGCACAAAACAGTATCAGAGATGATTCCTCCTTTCATGAAGCAATCAGTAAAATTAGAATACCTAGAGTGTCTTCCCTTCAAGTACTCTGAGCAGAGCCACCAGTGGAGATGTATAAATGGGACACCATTCAGTCTGCATTCTCATGGAGATTGAAAATACTGGAGTTATAATAAATGAGCTCAAATTGTTTTAGTTGAAACCTAGCCAGTGGCTTTAAAAGTATTGCTAGATTAATTATGAGAATTAGAAACGATTTTCTGTGATTAGGAAGCATAATTTTTGAAGGTACTTGATTTTACCCATGCTATTAAAAAATAAAGCCTGATGAAAATTCTCTGCTTTGCATTTCAAGTCTTTCTCCTCTTAGCAGCTCCCTCTCAACCATAAAAGACTCAAGGGAATACAGTAAAACAGAACAGGCAAATTCAGAAGAAACAGCTAGTTTATGTTCAAAATATACGGAAGAAAGTTGTCCACGATATTGTCACAATTCCTGTACTCACAATTCATTCCATTCTAGAGTCTTGTCAGATCTCCCAGATTCACTGATGGACTATTATATTCAGAATGGCTGCTGAAAACTTTCAGCACTTAGAAATGCTCTTGAGATGTATAAAAATGTCTTTATTTAGAATGGAACATATAATACCTGCCAAATTTGTAGGTTTGAAACCACTTTCAATAAGAATTAAAAGGCCCTCTTCCTTGCTGAAATAGGACTATCAATATACTTACGACTTGTCTGCCCATGAGAAATAGTGGGTTCTTGTCTCTGACGTTGCAATTTGGTTTAAAATCACTTTATGATGACAGGGTACATAAAGATGATAAAACTATAAAGATGACAGTCTAATCTTCAAAGATGACTGATCATCGATAAAAGATTAAATAACGTAAACATCTGAGACACCAGATTATCAGCTGGTCGGCACACTTTCAATACTGAAGTATGCTGAGACACTACTGATGAGTGAAAAATGCTTTTCTTACATTAGGCAAAAATTTATCCTTCTTTAAAAGGGTCCAAATGAATTAAATTGTGTGGAATTAAGAACCTATCTGTATGTTCTTTCTCAGCCACAATGCAATATATGTAAAATGTTAACACATGATACACTGCAGTGTTCCAGGTATTTTTTAAAAAACATAATGTCTGATTTCTGAGAATTTTAAGCACCCTTTTATCATAGATCTTTTGAATTTTAGCAACAATTTTCTATATACTTACAAGAATGATTAGACATGCTGGTCCTATAAAACTCCAAATAAAGTTGTTTTCTGTGCTAAGCCAACACCTGAAAAATAAATAAATAAAATTCTTAAATATGTTTCTATTTACAGCAATATTCTCAAGGATATGCAAAAATACATACAGAATTGTGTTTTGTTGCTCAAGAAGTCATCTTAACTTACACTTTAGTGGTGCCATAATATCTGTATCCTAATGATGCTGAGAATCCAACTACCACAGCTGGGCTGAGATAGCCGAAGACATAAAAGTTCTTGTGCAAAAATCCCTTGTTGTAGATGACTCCCACGACAATAAGATAGAGGTGTATTCCTTCAATGCACATCCAAGCAAAGGCAGCTAAAAAGAAATAATGTAGTAGCCCAGCGATAATTGAACAGAAGAGCTAGAAATCAAAGAAAGAAACTGTAAGTGATGTTTGCTTAATTGTCCATAACAAAAATCTCGATTTTTCCATAAATTATGCTACTGAATGTATGATCACATTAAAATATCTACGTCACATCAGTTTTTAAAGATGCACTACTACTTCTGACTTTAAAAATCTGTGGTTCTTCAATGTTAAGCGTTATTCAATCCTGCAATAGAACCACGTTACTGTCCTTGTCCAGAGATTTGTCATGATGTGATAAACTGGATCACTCACATATCAAATACAGCATCTTGTACATGTGATTTGATTTCAGTTTATTACTTTATGAGGTGATTTTTTTCTCTTCTCTTTTATTCATACTACAGAATGAAAATGAATGGTAAAATGACGGTAAGCGAAAAACATTAATCTCTTGATTAAGTGACACAACTGAATTTATAGAATAGCTAACTGATATATTTTACCTAGATATCTGCTATAGAGTTGCTTTAGGTTGTAAGATTAGTAAGCAAATTTGAGGTAGCTTCAGTTAAACATCATGACTTCACAACAAAACTAGAGTTAGGCTAAAATTAGACTCTAAGATTAGAGAATAGAAAAGAACAGAAAAAGAAGTACTTATATATTCCTTTCTTTCCAGAACAAATAAGGACTCTCATCAGAGAGACAATATAAGGCACCATACCTATCCCACTTGTTAAAACAATATAATTCCAGAATCAGACCGCACATTGAACACATTGGAGAGTACCTGATATGGCTGAGGGTGAGAAAGGCCACTGGCGGTAAAAATTGGGGAACTACTTCAAACAGATCAAGTAAGAGTGGAAAGATGGCTTGAAAATAGAAACGGTTTAATAGGAGAGAATTGAAAATAAACAACCACTACAAGGAATAGCTTTGAAGGAAAGATGATGGGAGGAACTGAAAGAGAAAATAAGCCCTGGAATTTTGTGTGAGGTAAAACTGAGAGGAATTACTAATCCCACTGTCTATAGTTCTGTGTATGTTACGTGTTTAAAAGAAATGCTTTGTGTTATGTATTTCAGAGGAAAACTTGACTGTTATTTCCAGCTCTTGAGGAGTTCTGAGAAGCATGGACATACCGAGGCCCTTTCAGGTCTTGTGACTGACAGAGGACACATCTGTGATCTGCGGGACTGAGGAGAGCACTGACTAGCTTGCAGGGCCCGCTGCTGTGTGTCATCCGCTGCAACTCACGTGTCTCACAGGCTGCTGCCAGCCAGTCACTGAGCACAGGCGACCTACTGAGAAATCTCTGCTCCTTGAGAGTCAGAGGACTCCTCTGCCAGGCGACGTTAGCCCAAGGATTTGCCAGAAGGCCCCTTGAAAGCGGTGCTGAACTTTGCTTAGAACTGCAGTGGTGCGTAAAACTCGCCACCCGTTTTTCTTTCCCTCCCTCTGTCCCTCACTTGAACTCCTCACATGACTTGCCTCACGGTCTGCTGGCTTTCCTAGCCTGCTTTTCCCTTTTCTCTTACAGGTACTTCTGATAGACTTATTCCATGCTTAACCCCATCTTAGTGTCTGATTCTAGGAAGACATAGATTACCACAATGTGACACTATATGATAAGGCCCTAGATCAAAAATTGTGGGAAATGGAGTATTTGGGAAAGTGCCAAAAGATGATTTATCATATTTCATTCTATAAATCCAGCAGCTTTTCTGTTCAATCTGTTCAAATAAGGTAAACTTTATTTCCAGTCCACTCTGCAATCTTTATTTAATGCCTATCGAAAAACAAAACAAGCATTTCTTTACAGTTTCCAAAGTTTTAATTTATTCCATTAATTCATCATAAAGACAAGCATTTTGGGCTAACAGACTCAGAAGTGGTGGGTTGATTATATCTGTCAGTGTTATCAAACTCTGAAAACATAGCTTAAGAAAAAATATATTGTATGTTGGTCCCTTTAAACCTTTGATTATAACTTACTTTTCCAAGATGTGTGTTTAGGAAAGTGCAAAAATAGAAAATAAAAAGATAGAGTAGGAGGGTCTACATACCTTATTAGTATTTATATTAATCCCAATGAGAAAAACAAGCTCAGCAAGGAATAGGCTACAGCAGAGATTCTTGTGAATTGTTGTCCTGGTGCTTTGAATTTCACTGAAGAACCAGAAGGTAAAAATACATATGGCAAGACAGATCAGTGAAATAATTATTCCTAGCTGGGTGATCCTCGTAAGAATATTATAATCTTTAACACCCTAAGGGAAAATAATAATAAAGCTGTTAAGAGAATAACTCAGTCACTTGTCACATGAACTACAACATGTAATGAACTTCTTCTTTTTTTTTTTGGCCAGGCATTAATCAAAATCTTCATAAAATGTAAAAATACAAATGTGCACTTAAATGAGAAATTTTTTCCAATTTTGAAAATCCTCAATATCCAGAAAAGTCTAATATAAATCATGTAGCACTTTAACAGAACTGTACTTAGGGATTTTTTTCCCTCTCTCAGCATAGTATTTATTAGTATATGCTTTAACAGTATATGGTTATCACCATTAGCTTCATGATATTGGAAAGGCAGTTCATTATTCTAATGGGAAAGTCATTAATTAAAACAGATATATCAGTGGTATGTCCAAGTCTTATTTTTATGCAGTGATTCAGCTAAAATATATTAAACAAAGGTATGAGAAAAGTTGAATGTATAGAACACCAAAATGGTATGTTTGACAGATTTTGAAATGGGAAGTGCTTTTTTTCTAACTAGAAGAATATTTACTTTCATGTGCAGAATAGAGGTTACGTTACTTGATTAACATCCTGAAAAAAGTCATCTTGATTTTCTTTCATGCAGATTCACTGGGTCATTTTATCAACTTAATAATGGATTCTAAGTATATGTGGAAGTAAATTTATAATCTGATGAGTATTGTGACAGAGATATAAGAGATTATATAATTATATAATATAAATAAGATATTACTAAAGTAAAATACAGATTATGAAGTTATGCATCTCACAGAGATATTCCATGTTTGAACATTTTATAGGCTTCCATATTTTAAAAAATAAATTAGTTATAAATAAGCTAAAATTTATTGATCAGATATCATGTAGTTTGGGGAACTTTGCTACTGGTAAAAATGAACTTTCAATAACAAAAGGTAATAGACATTATAATAAAATTTGTAAATGTCTGTTAAAAGCAGCATATAAAAATAAGAGTCAGTGAATAAAGATTTCACTTAACATGTAATCTGATGGGTAGTATGACTACATAAATCCTAAGTTAGAAATAACCTAAAATCCTAAAATAATCTAAAAGCAGGGACAAAAAGTAAGGAAGTATAATACTGAAATTATAATTATATTAAATATGCTATTCATGCTCAACTAAAATATGAAAATTCTTTATTCTTTTGAATAACAGGAAAAACAGAAAAACAAACATAGGTATGAAGTAGAAAACTGTCTCACAATCGAAGAGCCAGAAGACATCAAAATTGCAAAATGTGTCAGGTGATTACAGCGGCATGTGGTGTGTGTTTCATTTGAATTTGTCACTTCACAACCCTCTGGGGACCAGGTACCATTCATGGTATCAGATGAGTACTTCCAAAACACACACTGAGTCTTATCCTTATCTGTGATCTGAAAAAGAAACATTTTATTGATGGAAAAAAAGAAAAAGTTATACCTACAGCACTGTATTTCTTTAGTCATACCTAAAATACCACACATGTGATTAAAACAGTGCTTAAAAGTTAAAAAAAATTATAATCAGTGAATGATGTTGCTATGTGGTAGAATTAGAATTTATATTGTAACAGTGCTACATTGTTTTCTATCCCGTGTCACAAGGTAGTGATAATTTCTGAATTAAAGGAGACCATGCATGTAAATCATTTGGAACAGAATATTACATTATCGTGTATATATATATTTATACAATAAATATGTATTATTTGCTGAATATTTGCCATTTTTCCATGTTGTAAAAACACAACATTGAACAAAATGGAAAAAAGACTCTTGCCCTGTTGACCTTACATCCTAATTGGAGATGAAAAAATAATTAAACAAGAAAATATGAACAGGTAAAGAGGAAAATGGAAGCGAAGATGGTTCAAGGAGACTCTTCCTAGGAGATATTTCAGTGAAGCGAGGAGAAGCCTTGCTGACTTGGGAGAAGCCAGTTGAAAGAGCAAATAGAAAGCTCTGCAGTGAAATTGAACTGGTATTTTCCAGAAGAATCTAGAAGCCAGTTACAAGCCAGAAGTGTTTCAAAGAAGTTGAACTATATGAAGAAAATTGAAATACTTTAGCAAATTGCCTTCAAAAGACAGTGTAGTCCAGAGGAAAGTCCACTCTCAGAGAACCAGAAGGACTCTGGAACTGGGGAATGAGAGTCAGCGAAAGTGTGGGGGTTGTTCAAAAAACAAGATGCTACGGGACAGTCTGTTCATACACTGACCCTCCACACCTTCTACTCTACCACTACATTTTCCTAGTTTTCCTAACTCTTGCAGCCAGGCTACAAGCCTTAATTATGAATGGGTAATTGGTTGGCTCAAATGAATGGTTTTAGTCCCTGACCTTGCAATTATGTCAATACCATGGTCAGGAACCTGCCTAGTGAAAAGACTCTAGTGAAGCAGCCCACTGCCACAATTTACCTGAGCACCCTGGGTGCCATTATCCTGCACGAGTGGGTGGTCATGAGCCACCAGATACCTGGTAGCACACTGTCAGAGGAAAGAAAGGCACCCTAGGCAAATCAGGACAACAAAAGGAAGGACAAGTCCCTGCAGGAGGCAGGAAAGAGAATTTAAAATAAACACAAACAGTGTCTCAGAGAGATGAAATACTATGCACATCAAAAATCAAAGTGTGCCAGTGAAAATTACGTAAAAGGAAAAAATAAGCAAAAACAAAACAAAACAAAAAGGAATGAAAGATTTTATAAATTAGTTGCATGGCTAGAAGGGCCAGAAAATAATAGGAAGCATAGAAAAGAGAACAGAGATCCTATATAAGGAGAAATTACCAAAAAAACAATGGTAGAAAATTCCCCGGAGCTGACATCTATGCATTCTCACCCTATATGACACAAAAGGGCTACTACAGTTGATGAAGAAAGAGTCACATCAAAGTCCATCCCACAGCTTTCGGGATACTGAGAATAACTTTAGATCCAAAAGTTTGGGACACACACACACACACACACACACACACACACAGAGAGAGAGAGAGAGAGAGGGAATATTGAGAATGAGGAAAAAAATTCCACAACAATGTAATGAAAACAAAACAAAATGACATTCTTCTAAGAATGAATGTGCATGGGTTTTTTAATATTAAAGTAAATTCATCTATTAACAGAATACTGTCTGTATATGAGACTGTATGTCTATGTTATATATTTTTTCATCTGTGTTTATAACAAGCCAAACATTCTTTGATAAAATATTCTAAACCATGTTTTCCCTAGGTTTTATATATATATATATATATATATATATATGAAAACCGCAACAAAAATTCTACTAATTCCAACAGGTTTTTCTAAGTGCATTGCTCTAAGAGAAAAGAGAACTAGTTAAATTAAAATGGTAGCTATTCTCTTGACTCTAGCTAAATGACAGGGAAAGCTTGCCTGGTTGATTTTTCTGTCAACTTTCTCCTTTACTATTTTGTATTGTACTAGTTAATTACAAGTACAGAGACAAATCCATTAACTCTGCATCTTAGTTTTATTACCTATAAAACATTTTTTATACTTTTCTTTTTCATAAAATCACAGAGAGAGAGAATATGCAAGAGACTGTAAATTTTCATTAAAATATTAATTGCTTTCAATTTTTCCAGGTTAAGCTTAGAAGTTAGAAGACATGTTAGGTCTAGAAAACTCTGAGACAAAAAAATTATAATGTGTAATTCTATATAAAGGTGTTGATCTCCTCAAACAGCTATTGGGGACCATGCTACCAAGCTATGTAAATAAACTCACAAAGATAGAGCAACTGGCTGGAGGAACTGGCTGGAGGAAACATGGAGTCTGACCTAGGAGAGAGGTGGCTTTATACCAAGGATGACAGCTGTGTGACACGCCAGAGTGAACCAGACAGGATGCAGCATGGAGAAGCTTTGCAAAGACATCTCTGAGACCACAGGTTAGCTGATGGACAATCATATGTATTTCAGTGTTTGGAGAGACATAGTACTGCCCAAAATTCTGAAATCTAAACAAACTAAAATAGACAAACTTATGGGAAAATGATTCAGCCTCATAATCCAATCTAAGTTTACTTAGATGTACACTTATTCTCTCCACATAGGGCTTACCAGATTTTATACATTTAGGTTCTACATTAGATGCCTCCATGTAACACTGATATATTTGTATTTTGTGTAAGCACATACATTGTTACTGCTTAGAAAAATCCTCTCAATCATGGTAAATGTACAAATATATGTAACTGGCCAGCTCCAGGGTTCTCCCATGGAGCTTCTGAGGTGTTTTGATCATGTACTGTAAGTTAAATATTGCCTAAAGTCCAAGAACATATTAATTTAAAATAATGGCAAATAATAATTTTGTCTTTCTACATTTGGCTTTGATAAAATAACTAGATATTTGGTTTGTTCTAACTATAGTTTTTATTATATAGCTTTAGTTATACTTTATTTTTTTTTCTGTCTCTTTGAGAAGAGTTCATCTATGTAGTGCAGCCTGGACTTGAACTCACTTCCTAGACCAGGCTGGCCTCAGACTCACCGCAATCCTCCTGCCTCAGCCTCCCAAGTACTGGGACTATAGGCATGCACCACCATGCCATGCTTTTTACACTTAAATTTGAAAAATAATTTAGAATAAAAATAGGAGTAAATGGCCTTTACTAAATACTGTAAAATCCTCTGTGGTTTTATGTTAGTCACTATCCAACTTCCTGCAAATGTTATTTAAAGTGACAAATATTAACTAAATCTCTCCTTAATTATACAACTCACGTGTATCTCTTTGGATGAGATACATTTTTAAAAAAATAATTTAATCCTAAAATGTATGAAAGTTTCAAAAATTATGGTATACTTAAATATACAACTAATATATAGCCCAATTTCAGAGAATCAAATATATAAGTTCTTTGATATTGATTAGAAATTTCAAAGAGCACTAGAAGTACAAGTATTTTGTAGAAATATTTATTGAAACAACTTTACTCACACAGTTTTCAATCTGTGCTTTTAAATTCTAAAACTCACATGTAATTAATATACCACAGTAAAAATTTTCACTTCTCTGAATGTCTCACAACGTTAACCCAAAACACCAAAAGTACAACTTACCTTCATATGACTTAATGTAAATGTTATTTTTTCAAGTTCATACAGTGTGGGTGGGTTTGAGTTAATGGAGACAGAAATCACTGAAGAGATGATTCTTTCTTGCTCTTCAGAATTGTCAGAAATTTGAGGATCCAATAAGAAGTTATCAGATGATGAAAGCAAGGAGCCAATATTCTTGTAATATAAAAATGCAACTGCAACATTGCCTACCAATTAAATAAGTACACTTAGTGAAATTGTCATAAAACAAAACTGTATTTAAGATCTTGAAATAAACATAAAAATTGAACAGACACAGTACTTGTCTGACAAGCACAAGGTCCTATGTTCGATTCCTGGTACAAAACAAAAACAAACAAACATAATAAAATACATAAACATTTGAACAGATAAAAATTTAAAGAGGTCATACACATCCATAGATATTGAAATGGGGGTCACAATAATCCCAGCGGTACCCTGTCAAACCATAGTGAGAGTTAAATGGTCTGATGTATAGGAATCTAAAAATGGTCATGAACAGTAGTGAACTCTTATGTCCTAGACATCCTCGGGCCCCAGCTAAATTTACATCCAAATCTTGACAATGATTTAGAGTGTTAATTATATTCATTTGGAAAATTAAACATTAAGTTAGTAATTCCATGTGTAAATACATGAATTGGAGAGATATCAGGAGAGAATTATCACAGGCTTATGGAATTACGAAAAGTTTAGAACTGAATGAGATGTAAGATACCACTGGGTTCAGCCTTCTACTCACTGCGGTGGCTCTTACTTAATGCTGACAACATATAGTTATGTAGCGTCTAAGGAGAAATGTACTGCCTTGGGACGCAGCCGTATATCTGGCTCTCTGATGCATTGTATCAGCACATAACCCAGTACCGTAGTGTCACAGGCACATATATTGATAATACCACCAGAAGACAAAGGACTAATATTAAAACCATAAACCTGCAAATCACTCTAACAGTATTCCTTGGATATGATTTTGTGCAACAAAAACTCACAAATTATGTCACTATTCATGCTCTGGAACTTTATAAGACACCACAGAAGATGTTAGCAGCCTTGCCTATCCCAGACACACAACTTAGAATATTTTGCCTGACTTGGTAGCTTAGGAAACACACTACATATGGACATTAATAGAACATGGTTGGGTTAGTGAAATTATGACTACAAAACATGCTAATCATCAGAAGACGTGCTACAGATGGACCAGGTCCTCAAGTAAGATATGAAAACCGATTTGGTTAACGGGGATAATGATAGTGACTTCTCAGTGGTTACAGTACATGTCTGCCCAAAATCAAATGAAGGATTAAAATGTTGAATTTTAAATCTCTACTAATTATTGGCCATGCAGTTCTGACTGTAGATTCTTAATTTGTTTTATATATACTGAACTCTAGAAGAATAGGGTGATGATAAAAAAAGAAGTTCTACATCTTTGTGAGTTACATTTGAAATTGAAATAATATTTACATGAAAAAATAGAGTACCTTGTAATGCCTAATCAAGAGGAAAAACTAAAAATAGAATTTCCATTTGATTACAGAGCCCCACGGACCTCCCTATATTTCTACTAAAGTACTGTATCATACGCATTTTAAATAATGCATGTGTCTTATTAACAAATTCTGTCAGTAAATGAAGCCACATGTTGGTCTCAATGAGAAGAAATGATAAATTTGTTGATTCATCCTTATGTTTTTTTAAGATCCAACCTTGAGGAAAACACATCTTGCCATTCTGCTATATTGAGAGCTGATATTACTGTCTCTTTCAAATGTCACTGCATACGTGTTATCATTAAATACAACAAAGCTACCATACAATCAGACAGCATCGCTTTGAGATATTAATTCCATGACAATTTCATCGTCTGTCACCACAATAGGTTATTTTCAACATCTTTTTCCCAACTTCTAACCACTACTCAATTTAAAGTTGAGTTTAATGTTTTCTTTGGCTTTGTTTCTAAATACTGTACGTGCTTTTAGTAAATTAGAATATAGTATAGTGGTAACAACAAGAGATTCAATGGTACTATGCCTGTTATTTTTCTCTTGTTTTTTATAATTGTATGTTTTTCAGTTTAACATAGAAAACAATAGGAAAAAATGGAGAAGACAATATTGATGAATGAAGAAAAAATTCCCAACAATGTAATGAAAACAAAACAAAATGACATTCTTCTAAGAATGAATGTGCATGGGTTTTTTAATATTAAAGTAAATTCATCTTTTAACAGAATACTGTCTGTATATGAGACTGTATATGTATGTTGTATATTTTTTCATTTGTGTTTATAACAAGCCAAATATTCTTTGATAAAATATTCTAAATCATATTTTCCCTAGGTTTTATATATATGTATATATATATAAAACTACATAGTTTTCATATATATATATATATATATATATATATATGAAAACTACAACAAAAATTCTACTAATCCAAGAGATTTTTCTAAGTGCATTGCTCTAAGAGAACAGATAACTAGTTAAATTAAAATGGTAGCTATTCTCTTGACTCTAGCTAAATGACAGGGAAAGCTTGCCTGGTTGATTTTTCTGTCAACTTTCTCCTTTACTATTTTGTATTGTACTAGTTAATTACAAGTACAGGGACAAATCCATTAACTCTGCATCTTAGTTTTATTACCTATAAAACATTTTTTGTATTTTTCTTTTTCACAAAATCACAAATTTAAATCTATGATGAAGAAGCAGCAGCCAGATATTGTCAGCTAAAATTCTCTTCAGTTATTTTATTAGAATGAAAATCTCAAATATACACATTTGATATTATGTTTATAAACATCAAATATTTTATAGGAAACCATAAATGTTATTCATATCTATGATATAATCAAATGCATGTTAAGTACTTATTGCAAATTCACTGATGTACTTCTTATATGCAAGATTGTTAATATCCTACCTTCTGAGTTGTAGGCAGCTTTTCTCTTTGGAAACACTTTCATACAATCTCCATCCATATTCATTTCGGGATGAACAAGTTTCGCAGGATATGAATCAAAAAAGAAAACTTTGAGAGCTGAAGAAAATCATAAGAATTATCAGTTTTTTAAATTAGTTAGTATGTATAATCACCATTTTTATTTATTTAGAGACAATTTCACCCAATTTTTGTATTTCAAATTCTTACTGATAGCGAATAAAATGAACATATTCTGAACATGTTTGGATAGTATAATTTATATATCAAAAATCTGACAAGTCTTCATTTTTTTCCTTTCTCTATAGTGCTTATGGCTTATTCTCTAATGAGTCAAATAAAAGATAAAATATGTATGTACTCAAGGGTAGGTATACTTAATTAGTGATTTAAAACAAGCATCTGTAATGACTTAGAGATAACTTGTAATGTTATCTGTAATTTAACTTATTATCTAAAGAGCAATTAAATTAAATTTTTGAATGATAATTTCCTTACCAATACATTCCACTGTTTCATACATCAGCATCATAGAAATATAGAGACTCTTATATTAATCACAGTACTTACAGACAATTTTGGTAAGTGACGAATCCTGATGAGATAACTGTTTTTGTACATCTACTACCTCATAACAGGCTATGACCCAGAAATATAATAAAGATATATACAACAATAATTTCAGGAAGTGTATCTTGTTTCCTCAGAACAGCTTTATAGTTATCTTCAATTTGATTAAAGGTTCTGAACATTTTTAAGTGTGAAACTGCATGAAGCAGGAAACTTTCTAATTTACTATATTTGTTGCTTCATCTTATCAAAAGGCAAAAGATTTCTAGAGAGAAATTTAAATATACCATGTCCAGAAAATCTAATGAAAATCTAATTGGTCAAGGTAGTTCTCAGCAAGTCATCAAATTTAAATACTAACCAAGAATTAGCAAAGATAAAACTGACAGGAAATATGTAACAGTTATATAGTCACTCACCTGTTTTACTAGTAGAGTATTTTATCACATTGCTTTTGTAACATGAGCCATCATTCATTTCTACACTGACAAAAGTACTACTGATTTCCTCAGAACTATTAAAAACTCACCCCATTATTTCTTGAAAATGTTTGGAAAACACTATTGCTTTGAAATTGACCATTGGTCTTACCTATATCAGATGAATTCGTATCAAACTGAGTGGTCTTTTGGAAGTTCTGAGAAATCCTTAAAGTAATTTGCTCAGCAGTATGCATCAGTTTTGTAAGATGGGTTTTCCTGTGACTCGAAGATAATTTGTCCCAAATTTTAAATGTATCCTTTTGAACAAAATTATTCATTGTTTTCACAAACTCCTATTTAAAAAAGTATGATATTTAAAAATACTGGAATCCCCTACTAATCATGAACATAGGAAAAATTTAAAAGATCAATATATGTAAGTTAAACATACTCACAGTAAGAGTTGAATTAGAGAGGGTGTCCTTGTTTGAGATAGTGTTATTCATATAACCCAGTAACGGGGATGATTTAGATAATATCTCTACATATGTGATTATATCCATTAGTGAAATATCGGTTACAGAATTCCTATAGATTTCCTGTAGGAAAGTCACAGGTTCTCGTATGGCTCCAATCTGAGCAATAAGAAGTACAGAAAATGGAAGCAATTCAGAGTTCTGTTGTAGCTTTGCAAGGATAAAGTTTATATGTTAAATTTATTCTGATGTTGGTGACTAAAACCATAATATACAGGACCGAAAGAAGAATTTATCTCAAGAGATTGGGAAATAACTTAGGAAGCACAGACAAAGACAGCAATCATATTTGAATTGATGATTTTCATAGAAAGTAGAGGTTTAAAAATAACTTCTCATTCTCCAGAATAGAATTACATTTTAGCCAATGAAGCCACCTTAACATTTAAACTCCTTAGCACTTATAAATATTGATATAAGTAACATCAAGTATATGTGTAAAAGTCTTCTTCAATACTTTGTAGATTTTCAAATTAATTCTATCCGTGATGCAAGTACAATATTTAGATCTCTGTATGTTAGTAACTTCAGCTGTACATGAAGTTTAACCACTGGTTACACTTTTTAGAATACGACGTTGGAAACATTTTCACTGAGACCAAAATGGCAAACTAAGAGAAATTTAACTTAACTTGTCTACTTACTTTTTCTAAAGTTTTATTAACATTTGCAGCGATACAGGCCTTATCTAAATAGCAGTTTGTGTTTACACTTTCTGTAGAAAAAGACATAAATAGTGTTAGTAAAACCATTTTTCCCAACCTGATCACACTGATCCCAGTGACTTTCTTCACTTTTTTAAACATGAAATCACATCCTTTAACACTTTCGGTTCCAATTCAGTTTCAGACTATGTAATATTTTACAGACAGTGTAAAACAGACCATGGTAGTTTGAAGGATCGGAGAATGAATACTAATTGCATAAACATGCTGTCTACATCTTTCCTTAACGTGAAAAAGTAATTTTTTCTTAACATTTTTATAAGCCAATGTAGGTCTTTGGCAACACATTAAATTTAATAACATAAATTACCTTGACAATAAGAACCATCATTTGGTGTGAACTGTGACTTCCCGGTGGACGTCTGATAACCCAGTTTGCAGACGCAGTGATAGCCACCATTCACATTTTCACAGATCGCGTGATGGCCACAGACAAATGGTTCACTGCACTCATCTAGATCTGGAAATAGTTGTTGAAAACTTAAAGTCTGAAATTTAGTGCATATAAGTCACTACTTTCTCAGTAGCCATATTTTATACAATTAGTGGTTTCTTAAAGAACTGCATAAGAAAGCAAGGAAAAATAATATTTGGAAAATGGCAGAGCAAACATAGTTTTAAATGGCACATAGTTTTTAACACTAACTTGGCCAATCTATTTTGACAGAGTATTCAAAATATTGTTCATGCACCAAACTCTCAAATTGCTTTCTAAATAGGGTAATTGATCAACAAAGTCATTAAATTAATTTCCATCATTTTTGATGAAATGGCCCTAATTTAATAAAGATCCAATTTTAAAAATATACTTAAAATTATTTGTCATTTGGACTTAAGAAAAATTGTTTATATCAGTTCAGTTCAGAGTAACTTGGAATATAAAAGAATGACTCACTTCCATTTCAAAGCTTATTTTTGTATGTACATTAACCTAGGACTAATCTGTAGCACAATGTGTCATTAACGCCCTTAAAATTTACAACTTATTATTTTTGTTAAGATTATATTTCAGTATAATTCTTAACATGCAATCATCATAGATGAAATATAGATAAATAACATACAGAATTAAGTCATAGATTTTTGGTGGTTATATATTGAAGCCATAGTGAAGGTGCTAGATTTTAAACTCACAGAATTTATATCCTTATTTAAAATTTTATATAGTACAGTGAAATAAACCTTCATGTTATAAGTACAGTTTAAACTCTCTGCCAGGATAGATAATGACTTCAAAGAACTACACAGTCCAGATTCTTACTTGGAATGTAAAGTTTTTGTGTGCCTAAACCCTCTCTCTAATAGTTCATAGATACTTTCTATTAGATTAATAAATAAATCTGTAATTTTAAGTTGAAATTTGATTTTTAAGAAAATAACATGATGGCACAGTAACATGATGCTTTATACATATAAAAAAGGGGAATAATCAAAATTTAATTGAAAGTGTCACTGAGGTAGTTATTGTAAATGCATCTGGTCCTAACTTCTCACTTAAAAATACAAATGAAAGCACAGAAAAACATCCAAAATCACACTGCCAAAAACCAGTGTTTTTCTGGAGGCTTGAAGAAATTTCCATTAGCTAGGAAGGCACTGATACTAGATTTTAAAATAATTAACATAAAAAAAGGTTAAAAAATCTCTTTTCATCTGACGTCTGTGTATTCAGCATACTTACACCCCAGACGCCCAATTGCATTGCTTCTAGAAAAACAGTGCTACTCTAGCAGGCTTATCCCAATTTCCCTCATTTCTGTGCACCCAGAAATTACCACTCCACAAAAACAAGTGGAGAAAAAAATAACGTAGGAGACCACGGGGATATGGAGAAGTGTCAAGAAAGTATTGTAGGCTGGGCTAAGGACCATAAGAATACAGGTGCGGGTGCAGATGAGGGTTATTATTTTTTATGAAGTGAGACAAAATTATGGGGCTAGAGCCAAGATGAGTCTTTTTTAGAGCAGAACTGTTGAAGTAACACACACTGAACTCAAATGGAAAAATACCCCCCAAAAAACTGTGAACAGACCCAGGAAGTATAATAACACAACCTATTTCATGGGCAAGACAATATATCTTTTGCCTATGCATGTCATGTAGTTTTACACACAGTATCTGAATCCTGGAAATGAGTTGTTGATTTCTCTCAATTTCAAAACTATTTAATTGTTCGATAATATTGGGAACTTCATCCCAAATCCAATCTCAGCAATATAAAAATCTTGGCTCTACAAACTCAATTTCCATCCATCCTTTTGCACTTTGGGTTAAAATACACACAATTTTAGTACTCTTAGCTGACTTCATTTCAGCGCTTCTCTACATTTTCTTCATTCTTTTGGGGGGTTTTGTTGGGATTTCTACTCTGAATTCAAGTCCTCCCATCACTGCTTAGTTTGTTGCTGGACCAAGTATGGTATTTCAGTGTCTGAATTCACCAAGTATGAATAACAATTGAATCCTTGGATACCAGCATTTACTGCTTAGTTTGGACCAAGTATGGTATTTCAGTGTCTGAATTCACCAAGTATGAATAACAATTGAATCCTTGGATACCAGCATTCAAGATTGAAGTCATGCGAATTGTTACAACTAGACTCCAAATTTTATGAAAGAATTATCTCTTCAACTTGTATTTGTATCATATTTTTGTTTCCATGATGCTTTGCTGAAATGGGGAAGTGAGGTTTACTGACTTTGATATTGTCACTGTGGGCCTGCATGGAAGAGTTTTTAGAATCAATTCAATAATGCTGAGGTAATGCCCAAAGTTGGCTGGGTGCCTAAGTAGTCCAAAGAGCTTTCACAATCCTCAGCACATCACTCTATGCTCTTTCTTTATCCTAATAATACAGACAAACATATACGACATTGAAAAAGCATCCCAGTGCAGAATAGGATGAAACAGGCCCTGCTAGATTGAAGAAATTTATTAAAATCCTGATGGCCACATTCAATAGTCGCATGACCTTGGGTTATATCTTAAATACTCCTCTAACTCAGAAGCCTCCTAGTTTATGAGAAATAAGAAAAGAGAAAATGTATTTGAAAATGTTTAGATTGGTGTCTAGGATAATATATCCAAGGCAAGTAGACCACAAAAATTTTAAGTTATTACCACTGCTCTAAAGCACAGGGTACAAAGAAGAAATTCCTGCATTCTGCTCATTTTGCCTTGAAGCACTACTGGGTGCAGGACTTCCCACATTTGTGCAATTTTGGCTGAGATCTAGGGGATCTTGAGAGCTGATCATCTGACATTCTGTTTCACTGTGATTCTGAGGGGAGAAAAGATTGCATGATACTAAACTTCACCCAAAACTTCCATGAGAAGTGAATTTATTTGTGGAAAACAGCAAGTAAACAATTTATTTGTGGAAAACAGCAAGTAAACAAGTAAACAGCAAGTAAACAAGAATGTTATACTTGTTTACTTGCTGTTTACAGCAAGTAAACAAGTATAACATTCTGCTTTGGCCATATGCTGTCCCTAACTGGAGTTTTCCATTGTCTCTTTCTTGAGGTTATGATGATTATAATTATCAGTTATGCCATACTTAACGATCCACTAAAATTTCAAATCAGAAGCAACACACTACAGGGTGATATACTAATGGAAAAAGGGAATACATTTCTGGTTCTTTGTTCAAATTCCCTGAGGATTTTTATAGTACATAATAAAAATTATCTTAGTACACCAGAAATTAGTGACAAATAACATTTTTCCAGAGAATGAGTTTTTTTCACTAATAATTCATCAAACAAAACAGGTAGAAACAGAAGAATTCAGTCCTAGGTATTATGCTTTGATTTAGTTATTATGTTTCTTGACTAACTAATGTAGCTTAAAAAAGAATTCACAAAAACTTAGGACTATTATAAAATATCTCAATAAAGAGTATTGGGAGGAGTCTCAAATTATGTACATACTACACTTCCTTAAACTGGGTGTTCAGTCATCTTTGATTATGTAGTTTTTTACTGGTGTTTGTAATTCAGTTTCTTCCAGAAAAGCAGTCTCTACTTGTAAGAAATATGAAGAGAGAAATAGAATTCCTTATGAATATTATTAGTGAACAGGATCAGATGATAATGCAGATTTTTTTCTGGGGACAAAAGGTATTAGAAAGTGGTAAACACAAAGTCTTATTAAGTTACAGTATGTTACAAGTTAGATTTCTTCACTAACAGGAAACATTAGAACTTTGCTGAAGCCAAAATACATTGTGTGACATATTAAGTAGATTAGCAAAAAGAACATAGACTTGAGAAAAACAAATACAGTGGTGCCATAAATTTTCTGAGCAGAATGTCATAAATTTTTAGATCCTAAATGTATCACGATGCTGTATTCTAATGCATTTTTGCAAGCAGTAAAGATAAAAATATTGTTCAATAATAATAGAATTGTTATTTTATATTTTAAATGATGCAAACAATCTATTATGTTGAATGATTCACTGTGAAATTTAAATGGTTCATGCATTTAAGTTTCCTGTGAAAGTAACAACAGCTTTCTAGACATAAGATTGTGAGTTTAGTCTTTTATCTTAAATGTTTAAAGACTATACAATAAGAATAAAATTCCTGCAGAACAGGATAAGTGTGAAGCATAGGTTTATGATTTCTCTGATACAGATAGTTCAGAAATAACTTTTCTTTGAACACTGTTTCCTATTTATTGTTTTCATATTACACAGATTTCTCCTTAGCCTACTAAAGAAAACTCCACCAGAAAAACAGTCTTTAGTGTTATCTAGATTAGCTTACATAACTCCTTTTTATCCAACTATGTAAGGAAACCAGTGTATTATTCTTGATTATGTTTTTTTTTGCTATGTGTTTAAATGCTCAAGAATTTGTTAATGTATTCATTATATTTATATTATCAGTCATAATTAATTGTACAAGTTGTAGGCAAATTGAGAAACGTTCAGAAACAAGATAAAGATGATTTATCTTTTATTCTTACAGTTTCATTTTTATAGAACATGGTTAGAAAATAGTTCATATCTTTTCCTTACATGTTTGATAAATATTTCTTAGTTACCCAATAATACAACATTATACAGATTAAAGAATTAGTGAAGTATCTGGAAGTATTTGACAACTAGGGCTCAACCATGGTGTGGTAGAAAATTATTCAAATATTCCTTACTGAATCTCCAGAGGAAATAAACAATAAGATATGGGCACAAATTTTAAGTTACATAATTGAGCTTACCTATGCAGAAGGTTCCATCATTAGTGATAAACTTCTCTTGGTTACTGCTGGATCTAAACCCTGGAGCACACATACAAAAATAACTTCCCACTGTATTAGTGCAGTTAGCATTTTCACCACAGGATTGGGTTAAATTGCCACACTCATTGTCGTCTGTGAACACATCAATTTAAAATATTATTTTATGCAACTGTTATGAATTTCTTGTATTTTCTCAGTATTTCGACCATTAAATAGTTTAAGGTAATACAATGTTTATTTCAAAGAAAATGTAAAGAATTCACCTTCTATTTATGATTCATAATGTGACACTTTCTTTATAATTGCAAAGAAAATAAGATCTTTTAATTCAAAAGCAGTTAATGTAACTACCAAATCTACTAGTTTTCAAATTTTTATGTAACTTGATTATAAGTATTTCAATAAATACATGCTCAATTGTGAATTTATAATACTTTATAAATATCCCAAAGCATAAAATAAGTAAAAAATAAAAAGTTGGGGATTATAAATTTACATGCTTTCATCATGTTCTATTTATGGTCATTATCTTTTTCTTGGCAAAATTTTGCATTATTGGATCTGTGCTCTATTCTTTAATGCTTATATTCACTACTATTTGCATTATTATTTTCTGTGTGTATGTATGTATATGTACATAGACACATACCCACACTCACATCAAAGATGAATTATAACATGATCCTTATCCTTATAGTCTTTATAACTTACCAGAAAAGATAAAGGTTCAGAGATTTTTTTTAAAAAAATCAGGAAGCATATTAATATTATCTGTCAAATAATTGAATTAGAAAATATATTCTCAGAAGTGATTATAATGGGCTGGAGAGAAGATTTTGAGTCACCACAAGACCCTTCTGGGGTTGAATCATGTTCCTCAAAAAGATATGTTCAAGTCCTGTTCTATTATAGCTTTCCATAGTTACTTTATTTGGAAATAGGAACTTTGCAGATATGAGCAAATTAAAATGGGACCATACCGTATTAGGGTGGGTCCTAATTCAGTGGGGTGGATACAGACAGAGGTCAGGGCTATGTGAAGGAAGAGACAGAGGCTGAAATAATGTGGCACAGCCAAGGATAAGAAGAAAAGTTATAATCACTGAAAAGCTAGGAAGAGGCATGAAAGGTTTCTTCTTTCTGGGGGGAACACAGTCCTGTCAGCCCCTTGACTCTAGATTTCTAGCTTCCACAGCCATGAGAGATTGAATGACTACTGTTTTAAACCATCAAGTTGTACTATGTTGCTATGGAAGCCCTAGAACCTAAAATGATACGATAGATTTAGAAAGTGTTGGAGAGAAGGCAAGAAGAAAGGAAAGTCAAGGCAAAAAATGTTGGATGAAAGTAACATCCTGAGTATGATAGTGGCTTTTCTCAATGTACAGAAAGCTTAACTGGAGCACGTGAAGAGATAATGTAGAGGAACCACTGTAAAAATAGTTTAGGTTGGGAAAATACATTGGTAAAATTCTCCTTTTGAAGCAAGTTTTTTTTTTAAAGGATGAAATGTATAATATTTAATACAAATATAGACAATTACACAAGTACAATATGTAATGAATAGTTGTATTTTTTCCTAAATCCTTTTAAATAATTTATATCTTACATGAGCTCACAAGGTAAATACTGTCTTTTCTAACTGATGAGGAAAATAGAACGAAGTTAGTTTAGCTTCACATTTTAGTGTTTTCCCTCGGGGGGCGGGGTCCTGTGTGTTGTGGCATGAGACCCTTTTCTAGCTTTCCATAGCTACTGTTTTACATACTGAGTTGAAATCACTAATTCCTTTCAAAATTCTAGTCTATAGGATATGACCATTTTATTCCTGTGTAAAGAGAAGAACATTTCTCAACTTGACCCAGAGGCCAGAAACTTTGATACATATTAAAAAAAAATTGAGTTCCCAAAAGCTGTTATGATGTAGGGCAGGTAGGAGTTTCATACTCTTACCCCGTTAGGTATCCGGCACTGGAAGTTGTTGATAATTGAGATATTTCATCTAAAAGTATCTAATTTTTTAACAAATTAAAAATTTAGGTTGTTGTGTCAAGATGGTCAATCAGTGAGCAAAAAAATACAAAGCCTCCTAGGAGAAACACCTCATATGCCAGAATAAAACATCCTGGAGAGACCCAGGCAGAGGGAGACGGATACTTTTGACACAGGAAGAAATTAAAACATAAAAAAGCTTGTCAAACCCATTGGGACTACAACTGGATCAGCTAAAAATTATGGGACACAGAGTTTTTGCTGCAACCCACCAAGTTTGCAGCAGTCTAAATTTCACCAGTTTGAATCTGTGCCAGGTGGCACAGCCACCCAAACTCATTCCTGCCGCCATTCACAGGAATCACAGCAGCACTGAATTCAGGGGTTGGTGAGCCCAACAGAGAGCAGAGCCAGTGAAGGGACCTTCATTAATCCACGGTCAGTGCTGGGAATGAGATCCCCCACACACAGGAAGGGCGTGACCAAATGAGCAACATGTTGGAATCGGGCAGGAGGAGCCTGAACTGGGAGTGACAGTGACTTCAGTTGGTTGCTCCCTCCACAGAGCAGATTTGTGGGATTTGCTTGGACTGGGTCACACTCCTGGCTGGGACTCAATGAGCCATCCCAAATCATTCCCTGCGCCTAGCACGCACTAACCAGGTGAAGGCCCCTGAAGTTTGGCTGGCCCAATGGGGAGGGGCAGGCAGGAGAGGGCAGAGGTCCATTGCCAGCGTGCTTCAGAGGAACTGTGGCCAACAGAGAAGGGGGCTGGGACCTGCACTGTAACCTGTGTGGAGGAAGGCAGGACCATGACAGGAGAGAGAATCAAGAGGAGGCCCTCAGCCCAGAACCCTGAAAACCTAATCCAGGAGAGGGAAAAACAAGGGAGACTAAGGGCAGCAAACACGCAACATCAAATATGGCTTCAATAGACATTAAGAGATATCTTCGGGACCTTGTAGATGAGCTCAAAACTGAAATATTAAATCAGGTAAAGCAAGATATTAGTAGAGTAATAAAATAAATGCTCTCAGGAAGCATCACTCAGGAAGATAAAGACAGAAGAAGGGAAGAACACAAAAAAAGGAGAGAAACATTTGATAAAGAATATAAAGAAAATATAGAATACATGAAGCAGAATCAAAGAGACTACCAGGAAATTAAAAACTCCATTGAAAGCTGGCACAATGCCTTAAAAGAAACTAAGGATAGACTATCAAAACTTCAAGACAAGTTTGCAATGTGTGATCATGAAAGGAAAGATCTCTTAAAAATAAGGAAACAGACAGTAACAATACAAAGGCTAGAAGATGACAAGAGAATCTACAATTTAAGAATAAGAAATGTGAACGAAGAATACAAACAGGCAAATTACAAAGGCTATTCCCGGAAATAATTAAGGAAAACTTCCCAAGCATGGGAAAAGAAAATGACATTCAGTTATGTGAGGCATACAGAAATCCAGCCACCTACAACCAAAACAGATCTACACCCAGACATATAATAATCAAGATACCAGAAATTCAATATAAAAACAGAATATTAAAAGCTGTCAGAGAAAAGAAAAGATTACCTATAAAGGTAAGCCCATCAGGATCATGGCTGACTTCTCAACACAGACAATCAGATCAAGAAGAGCTTGGAGCAAAGTATTCCAAGCCCTGAAAGAAAATAACCTCCAGCCCAGACTGAGGTACCTTGCAAAACTGTCACTAGAAATTAATGGAGAAACAAGATGCTTCCATGACAAAGAGGAACTGGGGGAGTTTGTGACCACCAATCCAACCCTACAGAGAATACTGAAAGACATTCTAGAGAGAGAGAGAAAAAAAAAACAGGATTTTGGGAACAGTGGCAGAAAAGCCTCAATGAGTGGGGCAGGCAGTAGAATGAAGGAGAAAACTAGACAAACAAAGGCAGAAAAATAGCATAGCAGAAATGAGGCAGAGAAGGATAACTAGAATCTCTAACATAGATGGCCTTGATACACTATATTGTCAATAGTGCACCAGGATTTAAAACCCACATTACTCACAATACTCTGCTTAGATGTATTATATTCTATGCCAGTCATTCTATCTGTACTAGATTTGAGGGCACAGACAGTAATCCCGAAAATAACAGGATATAGTATGGTAATCATCCTTAATTTCCTATTAACTTAATCTAAAGCTCTGTATAACCTACACTGTTTTACCATGACTGATCGTAGTCAAATCTGGTTTGTTAGATCCCTGTTTTGTATTGATAGATTTTATTCAAAGCTGCTATGATTGATAGTATCAAGTCTGAGAGCATAGGCAACTGCACTGAAGATGACAAGATTCAGTAGAATATCCACTCTGGTTTGATCATTACCTGCCTTTGAAGTTTTACACTGTCTACAATGTTTTATTTTTACTAATATTGTTATGTATTGCTATATTCAACTATACTGCTATATTCAGTTATGCCTGATGATATAGACAATTCTATTGAAGATGATAAGAAACAACACAGTAATCATTGTAGATCACCTCCTACCGTGGTTTTATATGACTTTTTGGTTTCATGTTTTTATAGGAATTTGTTTTGTTTTGTCTTGCTATGTTTTGCTTTTTCCTCTAATACAAAAAGGATAGAAATACATGTAGAGACTCATGTATGCATAGCTGTTTATACTCTCACTGTTTGAATATCTACTTTGTATGCTTTAATTTTGTAACTTGAACAACTATTTCTAAGAGGACAATATGTAATTTATCAACTAGTGATTTCTTATCATCTTTTTTTTTTGAAATTCTGTATTATCTCTACCCTTGACAGGCTTTTGTTGCTCTTTAAATTAAAAAAAAAATAAAATTTGACATATTTAAAACACTGTGCTCAGATTTAGTATTTGGTCAGGTAGTTTTCTTCCTATTTGGATGAATTTAGAAGTGTTTCTGAAAATACAAGATGAGATAAACTGTGAATGACTTTATATAAAACACTGAAGGTTAGTACTTTAATAATAGGTGTATGTGTATATTAAGGAAGAAGAAATAGGTATCTATGCACACAGCAGAAACTGAACCAATTCATTAAAATTAATTGAGTAGTTCATAAATTGAACAAAAGCCACCTAACTCAAGCCTGAAGAGGAATATTTTACCCACATTGGGTTTGATTCAGTCATTTAGTTCCTCAAATATTTATGGAGTTTCTCAGTTCCCACATGTGAATGTCTATACTGGGAAATAAGTAAAAGCTAATCAAAAAGGCAAGATCTCTGCCCTCCTGTCAGAGTTCACAGTCTAAAAGCAAGTTAACGGAGAAGCATATAATTGAGTTTTTATTAAAATAAAAGTTTTCATTTTTATCTCTGAAATGGACTCCCTTCACAGCATACTGGGAGAAGTTTATATTAAACTTTAAAAGAAATTATGCTCAAATCAGTTATTGGTAATACAGAAAACGATGAGGACTGCATCCCTTGTGGAATATAGCTGCAAAAATTATATGCAAAAATGCAGAGAAAAAGGACTCACTAGGTTTGAGGTATTGGTCAAAATCCAAGAAAATGAAACACTTTGTGCCACCTGATCATGTTTCTGAAAATAAATTAGCAAACCAATATGCTATTTAATTCCCACATAATTTTACTATTCTGGAGTAACCTATTAGAAGGCAGGAAAAATTTGACATTAAGTTTTGTGTGTCTCCCTCTTGTATAGTTTTGGGCTCTGTCCTCTTAGCTTCCTTATCAAGAATTTGGCAATAAAAAATTTCCTATCAGCCGATCTCCTGGACTGGATATATGATATGGCCCCCTTATTCCCTAATGGTTATACATAAATCTTGTTCAATAACATACCACTTATCTGAAAGTAACTTCCTCTCTTCTCTCAAGACAGTAGAGATAGGCAAGAAATTATCTTCATGAAGTAAGTAATATATAAATGTGAATTATTTAAATACCCTTAAACTTTGCAGGGTCCTGCTTCATAATAATTAATCTTCAAGGAGAAAATTTCTTTAGATAGAGATAAGTTGGGAAAATAAAATTCTGTTTCCTTTTGTGCTCTTCTTGCTAATGTTCAAATCAACTGACTGGTCAAACTACTTACTCAGTGTAACTCAACATTTAGTGTTTCTTGTGGGATTACCAAAAATATATTTAGCCTAAGATATTGCTTGAAAACACATTACAATATAGTGAAAATTGAGATAAATTTTAAAGTGTTGTTGAAAATTGTTAATAGGAGAAAATATTTGGTATTCTGTCATCAACACTTTCTGCCGGTGCATCTCTAGTATGCTGAGCACAAGAACAAAGCACCTGCATCGCCCCTAACTTAGTGGGATCCATGGCAATTGGAAAAGATGCACGAAGACTGAAATTAATAGAGTGTAGTGCATGCAACAAATAAAAGAGGTATTTAGCAGTGCAGCGGGAACTTAAGAGAAAAGATTGGCTTCCTGGGGTCATTTTCACTGTAAAAGAGTGAAGAGTATTTGCAGTAAGGGCTTTGAAGAGAAAGTGATGGTAGAGTCAGGTATTTCAGGAAAAGCAACAGTTTAGGCAAAGAAAAGGAAACCTTACAATACATTCAGGTGAAGAAAAGAGTTTGCTCAGATATGCAGATGCCTGTGGGAGTAGTATGAGGTAGAGGAAAATTATATTGTTGGTCACTAGGTATGAGGTTAGAGGCTGCAGGGCGAAAATTTGTGCAGGTAGGTATTGTTAAAACTGAGAGAATGCATGGCGAAGATCTGGAAACACTGGCATTGAGGACGGCTATCAACAGATTCTATCTAATAACAAACATGATTGGATTTGAGTTTCAAAATAGTTTTTAAAATACAAGTAAAACTAGCTAAGATGCAGGTAGATCTGGTGAAACACTATAAGACTTGGAGAATTAACTACAGCAGAGTCACGAAAAAAGAAATGGACCGTGCTTCAGAAATACTGTTGTTAAAAGTTAATGATCGGGGAAGAGAAAGAAAGTAGATGGCCTGGGTAACGGCCAAGTTCAATGTCTTACATCATTTTCACTTTTGTCTACTCAGATCTTTTTCATAATAAAATAACACAGAAGATATCACTGGATCTTGGAGATTCATTGGATATTTGAGGTGGCTGGGAAATGAAAAGATCCACGAAAGACCTTGAGGCTCCAACTGGGAGGTATTTGGTGGATAAGTTGATCCACTTACCAGGAGTCGGGGGAGCAGAGGAGCAAGTCAGGTTTTGCAAGACAAGATAGTGAGTTCGCTTTTGGACATGCAAAGACTGATGGGCCTCAAATAATTGAAAACATTCAGTTAGGACTAGTAATAGGTAGGTAGGCAGTGGTAGAACCATAGGTTCTGTACCCCGAGGGAGAGCCGAAGGCTCACTTCTTTTCCACAGGATGCAAGATTCAAGAACACGATATTTACTATGCTTCAGTGCAAAGGGCAAGCCTGTTCTTTTCACTCGTACTTATCTTTAGACAGAACAGATTGCTCTCCTTTTAGCTCCTATTTCAATCTCTGTGTAAGTGAAAATTACTTGTGGGCATTAGTGTACCCTCGTTCTGCCTTTCTTCTCTTCTGGTTGTGTTTGTTTGCTTCATTATCAAATAAGTGATGAAATCTGGAGAACTGAGGGTCAGACACAAGGATAAAGAAAAAGGTCCGGGGGTGACCCTTCCCCTATTTTTGCTTTCAGCATGGACCAAAAGAATACTTATAGTTCTTCATAGTTCAACCCAGGTGAGGCTTTAACATACTAAACTGACCTATGTGTCTGAAATGTCCCCCAGCATATTTTGAACAGTTTGTTCCCATGGTTGGTGTTTAGTTACTTGCTTAGTTATCTTGGGTCAACAACTGGATCAGGCACAACACTTGCAACTCTTGAAGAATAAAAGGAAGGAATTTTCCAGGCACCTTGCTAAATAGTGCATTTAACTATTGCAAAAACATAATGATTGATACCATTTCCATTTTACTCGGGAGGAAAATAAATCTTGGAATCTTGGATGGGTGCTAGGGTGGAGGCAGAGTCTGGTAAACAGTTTTTACACTTAAGTTGCCTAGTTCCAAAATTTCCAAAAGACAAAAAGGAAGTTCCAAAGACAAAGTTACTTTGCTTTCTTACATTGTAGAGTCTATCATAAAATATGCTCCTCATTAAGACAAAAAGAGTGAACATCTAATTCTCCAAATACGAGATAGATATCAAGTATCACTTAGCACATTTCTTACAACAAATCACATGATTACATTCCTTTCTATGCATAATAAAACAAAATTTTTACCAGTTTTATAAAACATGGCTATTATCTCCAAACAAGCTTTTATTTTGCATTCCATTTTTCAATTTATAGAAAAAAATAATTTAAGAATAGAAAGATCTCACCTTCTCTTTTCCTAACACTTGAAACATCTGCTAGAGATATTGTTTGCTCAAATTGATTATAACAACTTGAGAACCATGGGATTTTAATAGTACCATCACTCTTGTGCACGTTTTCCCTCTGGACACGATTGCCAGTATTGCTTGGTAAATTTGAACACAAAAATGACTAAAACCATTATGTCACTGCTTGTGCAGCAGGCCCTTTATGTCAAAGGTGGAGAAATACAGAAAGCCTCTCCCGTCTCCTCCTACTGCACCTTGTTGGACTCATTTGTTTTCAGCAGCACCGGACTTTCTTCTTACACCCCATACACTAATGAACTTAGGAAAAACATCATGAGCCTTGGCAATTTTACATTTCTTATGGTTTGTGCTTTTCTGGTAAATGCCAAAGCAAACATATAGGTAAAGAGATGGGGGAAAAGAGACGGGGGAAAGGAAGAGTCAGCAGAGGGAGACAGAAAAAAAAAAAAAAGAAAGAATCACAATGAAACTGAAATGGGTTCAATCAGTTAAGAGAAGTAACAGAGTTACTGTTTCTTCACTGGAATGGATGTCATCACTGTCCTCTATAAAAGACAAGGAAAAACATAAAGGAAAGATACAGAATTCTGTATTTTTCCTCCTCTGGGAATTTCTTTTGCACCTGAATCTTTCTGTGCAATAAAAATACAACTCTGATACCTGTATATTCTTTGGCGCCACATGCATATTTTTCACATATGCAGAATTCCTAACAGGATGGATGAAAACATCAATCCAGTACTGAAAACAGTATTTCTCACTTTTCCATCATTGATTATCAGATGCATGCTGTGAACTGATGTTTCCTTGTCCAAAGATTTAAAAAGTCAAATTTCTTACAGGAAAAAATGATAAAAGTGAAAAACGATGCAATCATCATGGTAAACAAGAGAGTTACATAAGAATAAAATACAGATGCCAGGTTCTTATTCTTATCTTTAAATTCTTTAGTGGAAATACGCTTAAACTCTTTCAAGTGTATGTAATGTGTTTATATTTTGTGAAAGGAAAATGTGCCTTTGGGTAGTATCACATTGTGAAAGAGGATGTACAAGCGAGGCGGGGATCAAACAATATAAACACAGAATTGTTTCTGCTGCTGATTTTGCAGTCACTTATTTTTCAAGTGCAATGTAGCACTTAAGAAAATGTTCTCATTTTGTTCTACTCTCATTTTTTGTCTTCTCTTTGTCAGAATTATTGATATTCACATATTATAAAAGCAAGAAAATCTGAATGCAAGTAGAGAAAGGAAATGGAAGAGAAGGTCTCATTTTCTACACTGCTGTTGTTCATTGGATACAGAGCTGCAACAAAATCTTGACACATTTACTTCAAACTGTGAATCAATAATTCTAACATTTTTCATTCTTGTGCATCTATCCAGTGTAATAGGAAAGTTAAGTAATACTCTTATGGTTTCTCTGAAATTTAAATGATGGTTATGAAGTTGTTTTTCAGAAACTAGTTTTATTGACTTTTTTTCTAATCATTGAAGTGATAAATATTCAGTGGGGAAAATGAAAGCATTGAAAGAAAATTCTTACAAGCTCTCAGCTGCAAAAAGTTGCTAGTTCACAAAGAAAAAAAATGAATAGCTATCAGATTCTAGCAGCATTGAAGGACAGTGGTGTAGTGCCCATAAGTCACTGGTAATATGACCAAGTCCCCATCATTCTATAGCCAGTTAAAGAAAGCTTTTATTTCATTAGGTGGAAAGATACTTTTAGAACAAATGGATCAAAAGTAGATCCCTTACTCACTGTATATGAAGCAAATATTCAAGATAGCATTCTGAATGAGTAACAGTGAATTCAGAAGATAGATCTCCCATAAGGAAAGATTAAACTGAACGAGGTAAGAATGGTAGGTAACAAGCCCATTGTACATATATGCACATGGATAGTGACTATGTGATTATGAACATGTAATGCAGACATCCCTCCTGTCTACAGGGAGTATGTTCTAGAACCCCAGGAGATGTCTAAAACTGTAATAGCACTAACACTGTGCATGCTATTTTTTCCTGTATATACATCAGCTAATAAAGTTTATAAATTAGGTACTGTAAAAGATTAACAGCAATAGCTGATAATAAAATATAATCACACTACTGTAATGTAACACAAATTATATAAAGACTCTCAAGATAGCTCATTGCCCTGGAGATATTAACCACCTCATAATAAAACAATATTTTACATGAGCCAATGATTTGCTTTTCTGAGTTGAGAATCTTTATCTTTTCATTTAAAGGAAGTCTTTTACAACTTCTGTCACATACATTTCAATTGCCAGCATCAACATGTTTGTACTATGGTACTAATATAAAGTAAAATAAAGGTTACTTGGATGCAGTTATTATTAATTTTCTTGTTGATACATATGAGCCTTTAAAAACTTATCAATTGTTGCCTGTCTTGATGTGGTACTAATGTTTTCAAATTAATAATTCTTTTAAAGTTTGTGGTAGAGTTTATATTGTTTCACTGTTTGCTTTAAGGCTCTAAGGACATTTTATAGTCAAATAGGGCCTTCTTTGCCTTTCTTGCTTTTGATCTTTTATCACATACATAAAATATTCCCAGCCCTAGGTTATAAAAAATGTTTACCAGTATCTTAGAAATGAACTTTTTTTATTTGCAACAATAAAATATTTAAATCATAAGCAGTTTTTTTCATTGCAAATTGTGAAGCAGAAATCTTACTAAATCTCCTAGAAGAAGCAGCTGTTGCATTATCATTTATTGAATAACCATTTCTTTCTTTCATTCATTTGAAAAGTTATTTTTTTATATTCAAAATATATGAGTGCCTAGGGCAGTTTCTGAAATCATTGTTTTTTGGATGGGTTTTCCATACCTACATCACTGCCTGGCTGATTTAATCATTAATAAGACCTTGTTTCCTGGATTTTAAAATGCTATAAATTATAAGTATTATCGACAGTGTAAAATATTTTGGAAAAGAACTATACCCAATCTACATTTACTATATGTTTATAGATTTACCAGTATAAGTATATTGCACTGCCTTTATTATATCATAAAGATTGACTCTAATCCTTTCCATGCTGTATTCTTGTATTTCTGGGAATAGCCTGTCATTCTACAGTACATAGCATCATGAAAACACGCTGCCTCCTATAATTTGTTATGATAACCTTGCTTCTATGCTTATTAAAGCTGAGAGTAATCAATATGGTGACACACAAAATTTATCAGAACTTTGTCTTTATATTTTAAAAATTAAAGAAGAAATTTGCTACTTTCTTCTTTGCTGCAATGAATAGCAGTAAGATTCAGCATAACTTAGCACTCAGTGTAAACTCTGAAAGGTAGAGGTTCTCTACCCCAGCAGTATCTCTTACTGAACCCTGTAATGACTCTGCCAAGCTCAACTACCCATGAACATTTTATTATCCATGAATGGAGATCTGAATGTTTTATATTTGAACAAAAAAGAGGCAAGAAACTCACAGTTTATTCCTCTCTAAGCTAATAAATACATTTTGGTATCTGATTATTATGTGAACATTATATCTGCTTAATATTCAAGTTTTTGTTATTTTACTTTCAGTATGGCAAGGCTAAGATTCATTTTCCACATCTCTCAATCTAATTATTTTTCTCTTATTTTTCAAATATTTTAGGCTAAATTAGGTTGTCCCATTATTATTTTGCATGGTGCGTAATATAGAATGGCATAGCTGACCACAGTGAATTACATTAGGTATCAACAGAGTAAAATGCAACAAAATATTTAAATTAAAATTAACATTTGAGAGTGGAACAACATAAAGCTAAAAATCTTTCTAACTAGTGCGTAAGACAAGAAATGCAAAGTCATAATGAAATGCAATGTCCTTCTGAAAACAAATATGAGTCTGTAATTTACAGCAGAAAATAGAAACAACTAATTGTTCTGTGAATAAATATTCATCTTTACAAATACTCTGAATAGCAAATGCAAGGCCAATTACAAGCTAAAATGGTCAAGGTTTACTTAAAAGTGATAAACTTTTAAATCTATAAATTTGTTACTTTGTGATTAATAATCAAAGGTATGATACTCTCCAAGCACTGAATACTATGAGTTGCCAGTAAAACTGGTTTTAAAACAAAGCAATAAAGCAGAAAAAAGCAAAGACATGAATACCATCCTTAACATCTCATTTCTGTGTGAATTGTGAAGTAGAAATCTAGCCAAGTCTCCTAGAAGGAGGAGCTATTTCATTATCATGCATTGAATAACCATTTATTTCATTAGAAAAGGCATGCCTCCACTGTGACTTTATATCATCTTCTTCCTCAGCAGTGTGAGAACAGTGCAGGAATTGATGGACCATCTTGTTTCATCTTGTTTTGTAGATAATAGGGTAGAAAGTCCAAGGTCAAAGCACTGATTTCTTGTCCTCTGTCTGAATGTCTGCTTTCTAATGTCATCTCACCAAACACTCACATGGTGAAAGGACCAAAGTAGCTCTTAGGGCTCCTCTTACAAAGGTATGGATCTCATTCATTTATCTGTCTGTCTGTCTGTCTGTCTGTCTATCTATAAATTTATCAGCAAACAACTAACAGATGTAGTAAAATTCAACATAGATGTCTTTTTGTTTTACTATACAGGATTCATGTTATTTAACATTTTAATTTCTTGTAATTGTACTAAAATATCCTGCTAATAGACATCATTATATCAAGAGACCTAAAACTACCATGTTGTCCCTCCATTAGTTTTCTCTCTAGGTATTAATTTTGAGATGCATAAATCGGATAAAATTTGTGTACAAGAATATTCATGTAACAAATATGTTAAGAATTAGCGAGAAGCTACATACCCCTCAACACATTTTGAATTCTCAAGGATTTCAGTTATTGAAAGTAACAGTTTAAACAATACCAGCTGATTTTAGACCATATTTACTGTGTAATAGGTGAAACACTTTGAAAAACAAAGATGTGTGCTCCCATTGCTCATTGATTAGTCTAAGTATCTCTTTCATTTCTTCCTTGCTTTTAGAATTATCATCAAATACAACAATAAACATTTAGCTTTCTGGTAACCATATGTCTTTGGAGCATACCATAAATATACCAATAAACTTTCTTTTATCTTGAAATAAAAGATTTCTTCCTCTTGAAACAATACGGTCCTGACATTGTTATAGGATGATCTAACAACATTATTCCATGTCCCACATCACATAGATGGCAGGTGTAACAGTTCTGAAAAGTGATGTAAAGAAATTTGAGATATTGTTGTAAGTCTTTCACTTTGCTGTGTGTGGCTTAGGGTAGTATTGGGCAATTTTGTAAAACAGTCTTTTCACCTATCATGCCATCAAATTTGTGTGCTGAAATATGAACCTTAAGGTAAAAAGTATTAGGGTGGCAGTCCTTTGGCAGGTGAATGAGATCCATACCTTTGTAAGAGGAGCCCTAAGAGCTACTTTGGTCCTTTCACCATGTGAGTGTTTGGTGAGATGACATTAGAAAGCAGACATTCAGAGGACAAGAAATCAGTGCTTTGACCTTGGACTTTCTACTCTATTATCTACAAGCTACTCAGTTTATATTATTTTTTTATAGCAGCTAGAATGAACTAAAACAAACTTCCAGTAAAAAAATGCATCTCCTGCACACATACATGTGCATATTTATAAATAATAGAAATAACTTTCTCATTTAACTTCTCCCATCATGCATTACTGTGTGCTCTTATTTTTTATTCTGTTCTATTTCAGTACACTCTAAATGCTACTTTGATCTACTACACTGACTACATGGAGTCCTAACGGTCTCAAGTTTCATTTGCAACAGCACAGAATGGCTCAAGTCACTGTGACCCACTGAGATACCATGTGGTAATGAACTCTGTATGGCAAATGTCAGGCAGTGCTATCAATGGCTCTCACAATCACCCTGCAGCATGACTTCATAGCCTTACCCAGCCTGATGGTTAGCATGTGACATCCATTAAGTGTTAGAAAAATGTCCCTCTGCCTGTAGATGCAGTTTTCAGGCACGGGACTAGATGAGCATATGGAACCCCATGTCCCTGCTCTGGGCAGAAGCACTCCCGCACCATGGTACACAGCTTGGAGAGCAAAGAGTGGCAGCAATTTCAGGCTATGATTCCCTTAACATTCAGTGTGTTCTTTCTGTGCCTCTGTATGTGGTCCTTTCTCTTAAGGATCATGTTCATTCTGTTCATCTTCCTGTGTTCAATCATTACCATCAGTGTATGTCTACATTTTCTCTGTAATCTTGATTTTCCTCTTTATTTTATTTCAACTACATAGTTGAATTGCTTCATACTTCCATGTATCTCTTCTACCATCTTCATTTCATCTGGCCTGTCACATTCTTTCTGTGCACACCATGATTTCTCTAGCCCTGTCCTAGACCTGAATCAAAGACATCATTCTCCCTGCTCTCTGTCTTCTCCATACAAGCAGAAACTTATCTTGGTTATGTCAGGAAAACATGTGTTTTTAAGAAACTTCCTAAAAATAATCAAACATTCTTTAAAACTGACAGCAACATGTTAGTTTTTTTCTTAACAGTATATGCATAGAAAGATATGGGTTTTGCATAAAGGAAACACAGGAATTTGACTTCCCTGGCTTTTCCTTACATTCTTAATACAATGCTTTCTCAAATTTGACAGATATCTTACCATACACATAATGATGAGGATGCATGTAAATCTACAGCTATGCAAAATGAGTAAGTTACAAGATGATTACTATAAAATGCAATTCCAGTCATTTGGAGAAAAGAATCCATGGATATTTACCTTTTCTAAAGAAAACTTTATATGACAAACAATAGCATGCAAAATATCTTCTTTAATTTCCTCATTATACTAGCAAATTGATAAACTGTACATCTGCCCTACTTCAAACTATGAGATTCTCACAGAGAAAGGTCCTGAAGTATGGACTTTTGTAGTTTTTGGAGTAAGTGCACACCTGGCACATAGTCAGACACACAGCAAACTCCTTTTCAGTGAGAAACCACATGTGGAGCTCTCTGACTCACACCCAGAACTGAGTATGTCAAGCTTCTATTACTGATAAGCTCTTTAACACTTGACACAGCATTTGTTAGAGCCTCAGATCATTCTACCATTTAAATCACAATACAGAAACCATGCAACTCAAAAGCCAATCCAGAATTTATTTTCCTTTTACGTCAGTCCCCCTTGTTGTTTTTTCTATGGATTGCAAATTCTTCTGAACCATGGAAGGTGAGTAGAGCCCGCCTGGATAGGACTCATACTCCCACGTACGATCAAGATCGTCTTCTTGTGCTTTTTGAAGTCTTAGGAAACATCTCATTGGATCTGTTTATTTTATGTCTACTTTGAGATTGCAGAAAATGAACTTTAGGTCTTGAATTGCTAAGTGTTATACTAGCAGGATGAAGGATAACATTTGTTTTTAAGACAAATCTCTATTATCCTAAAACATCTCACAAAACTATTACCATTTATGTCTGGCTGGTCTAAAATCATCAGACATTTCACGTTTTTATATAATTTTTTAAGAAATAAGATGAAAGTAAATGCATGCATAAATTCAAGACCTCCCATGGACTAATCAAAACATTTAAAAAAACACTGTTTCATGGGTCATATAATCAAGTTTGAGTATTTCAGTTCATATATTTTAAAGCTGTGACTATCCAAAGATGTGACTAATTTATAGTTGTGTAAATTGAAAATGATATTGTGTCTAATCAAATATCAGGCCTAAAACATCTGCCTAAAGAGTTAATTAGAAAGAACTTTCCTCTAGTCTTTTTTTCCCCTTGATACAACTGGGTAGGGACACTGAACTATGTGAAGATGATTTAACTAACCACACAGACCCTGGAAAAAGACATGCTGCCTTATTTTCTGGACCAGTGATCTAATCCAGTACAGGACAGTAAAACTGATTTTATAACCTGAAATACAAATGCATAAGTGGGGAGAAAACTTATTCAGAAACTGCATCCAACTTGAAGAGAAGTGCTTAAGATCATAGTTATCCCCATATTACTGTAAAACGTGCATTTCTTTATCTCTCTAGTGCTTTTCTGGCTCAGGGGATGCACTTATTGCATTTTTTTTTAGGTTTGATAACAGTCTTTTATGACATGGTTGAAGTCTTAGCTGAGTCTTGTTTTTATTGACACTATTTTTTTTTTATCAAATTGCAAAGCAGGAAAGGTCGCATGACAACTTGAGAATTAATTTGCGTATGTAGCACACATGATGTAAAAGTAAGCGAAAACAGCAAGGATATTCTGGGTAGTTTGGATTAGGCTGAAGTACTACTATCTACTTAAAATGCTTTTATGTTCGATTTTCCTCCAGCACGATTGTCAACAATGTCACTTCAAAAAATCAAATAAAATTCTTCCACCGAAGCCTTTTGTTCCTGCATTTCCTCAACCATCATAGTGAAACTCGGCTCTGTCGTGGGGTAATTGCTAACCTGTATGCCAAAAAGGGTATCCACATGTCCTCCTTCTCTTACCTTTACACTGGGCAAGGACCACAGCCAGTTTATTAGCTGAGATAGTGTTAAGCTCATCAAATAAAATGGTGGGTTTTTTGCTTCTGTAATGTTTTCTGTTACAGAATCAAAGTGTTTTCTTTCATTTCCCCATTGGAAGGTGGCTGTCATAGAGTTAGCTATGCCTGATGACTTTTTGTGCAGAATGAATGAAAATGGGCACTTCGTGGTCAGCCTAAATGACTTGCACTAGATATTTTGGGGGAGAAAAGATGTGTAATCAGAAAGTGACACTGCTTATTGCTGTGATAAAAAGTATGAAGATTTTAAATAGGGAAGATAAATTCTGGTCCTGGATCTATTTACAATCAGTTATTTTTTATTTTGAGCAAGTCATTAATTCTATTTTGAGTCTTTTTTTTCACTAATGGAGTTACGATATTAAAAATGCATCCTTAAATTTCTGCAGATTATTTTCCGCAGTAAATAACATAGTGGTTGTAAACTGACATGAGTGAAAATAACTGCAAATGTAAAATATTTCGGCATTTAAAACCTTAAAAATAGAAATTTGCTTAATTCATAATATAGAAATCAACTCCATACTTACGATTATCTGTTTCAGAGTTCTAGTAAAATGGAGATATATAGAAATGTAAAACATAAAAACTATTTTAAAAATTTTGAGAACAATCACACAAATAGGGCCCAATATAAACAACTATATAATACTTTGTAACAAAACAAAATATAGGTGTAAAGTTAACTGATCATTAAATTTTAACTATACTAGGAAAAGAAATATCTGAAGCAATAACTTCTTATTCCTAATTGTTTATAGCGAGCAATCCTTGCAGGCTAACAAAAAGATAAACAATATACAAAAACATGCTAACATTTTTAGTTTTGAGACAGAGTCACTGGAACTCACAGTGATCCTCCTGCCTCAACTTCCCTACTCTTGAGATTGTAGGTGTGTGCCTCCATGCCTGCTAACAACCTGCTAACATTTTGTATTCTTGGGAGTTACCCAAACAATCAAGTGGTAATTTAAGAAAAAAATGTTTTTCTTATCTCAGAATGCATCATTTCGCAGCAAGCAAAAAGATTGTTTACTGAGAATAAATTAACTACAGTCTTCTTTTACAGAATCTGTGTTAAGACCAATAGCTAGAATGAAAGAGATTATGAATATTAAACTCTACTATATCCATTTTCTCCCATCTTTTCTAAGAAAATATAAGCTGAAATGGATTGAGCAGTCATGTATGAGCAAAACTATATTGTCTGCATTTTATAGAGGAAAATACTAAAAGCACAAGATGGAAAGCAAATCACTGATTGACACAGCATAGATTGCATCAGGGCTCGCCTATAAATAATAGTCTAACACCAAAATCAAACAAATAATAACTACAAAACAAAGCTGCTGTTTGATATTTTGGTTGAGAACAGCCATCGTTAGACTGGGGAAGCCTGAGTACGATTGATCCATAATTTATTTTCCTCACCGCTCTGCAAGGTGGAGTGAATGATAACTGCTTTTAGAATCATTTTAAGAATTAAAATGAACCATTTTCAGGTAATAAATAGTATACTGTGAGTGCTGTACAAATTGTATAAAGTATGGCAACTTTTGAACAATGGTGTGGGGAAATTAAGAGTTGTTTTCAATTTGTCACTTAAGTTATGGACTTCTTCTGTTTATACATAACACATAGTTGTCACCATACCATGTCATCATAATGAAAATTATATCTAGAATTTATGTCAATATGAATGCTTAGGACTAACATTTATGGGAGAGTCTTCATTAGGGCTGTCAATAGAAACTTACATGCTACTGTATAATTCTAAAAGTAAAATTAATAGGACTCATTAATCTTACTGATTCACAAGACTTTTTACTATTTATTTAGAATAAGTAGAAATTATGAATGTATTAAAAAGAATAAAATCCAATATGTTAAGAACATCCATTAAAAAGTAGGCAATGGTTTTATTTCTTTGAAAACATTATTTATTGAACTAGAAAGGGATTGTGGTGGATCAACAATTAATTGTGGTCAACTTGTCACACCCAGCTGAACTGAATCCTTGAGGTGGTGGGTGTGGAGGGCCCACCTGAAGATTGTTGCCAACAACATAAAAAGGAGAACTGGAGAGGAAGAAGTAGTGTTGTCGGTTCTCCAATCCTGTTCAGTCTCTGGAGAAGCTTGTCACACTGGCTTCCTGATTGGAACACAACTGTCCTCATCATTGAAAAAAATGAATTCATTGTCACTAAGGATGGCTCTTGTATTTTTCAGGGAAGCTGTGGTCCTTACTTTGAATATGGCTTCCTGGCCCCAGGGCAGACCTCTCAGCCAACTGGCACAGATCCTTCACCCTGCTGGCACAATATTTCCAGCTTCCACCACTGAACTTCAGGCCTTCCCAGTGCAGATCCATGAAACAGACTTGCATGAGATATTGTTTGTCATGGACTCTAGGCCTCCAGTTGGACTCATGGGGGCATGGCTATGGGCTCTAGGTCTTCAGCTAGACTCATACAGGACATTTCCATTGGATCCAGCCCTCGGCTGGATTCTTTGAGTCTTCGTGTGTGGAGAGATTCCCTGTGCTTTTTTATATTTGACTCTTTGGGTGATGATAATAAAAATAACCCTCTAAATTATGTGTCCTGCATTAAATTGTTTTCCTCGCAAACCCAGACTACAACACATGCTGGGAAACAAAATAAAATTTTAAAAAAATGTTTGAAAGATGTGGAAAAGTCTTGGATCATTCATAAATGTAATCTGCTTATTGCTACAGGTTTCTTAAATTCTATGCAATTCTGTTTTCTGATTTTGCAATGGCTCTGGATTCTGATTTATTTCTTAAGTTATAAGACCTTTCATACAATTTCATGGCCGACATACATCTGCATATATCGTTTCCAGCAAATTTTTTTTTATTTTTTGTATGACAGCAGAACTCCATCTGTTGTTGCTGCTTATCCCAGTCTACACCAACAGTGTGCGAAGACTGAGAGGAAAGACTGCCAGCGGACTCTGCCCTCACCAGGTTCAGGCCTCTCAGCTATGAATATCAGGCTGAGTTCTGCTGAAAAGCTCATATTTCTGTAGTTTAAAAAGACAGACAGGTGGTACCCTTAGGTTTTAGCATTTGCATTTTCTTTCAGATATCATGTCCTCTGCTTTATTCCTTTGTTGTCCTTCTTGGTTTAGTCCATTTTTGCCGTAGGTGCTGGTTTCAAACATTTTACAAAATCAGTTTGTAATTTTGGTTTGTATTTGAGAGTTAATCCAGAGACTGTTTATTGCGAAATTTGTATTTTTTCAAGTGAGTTTGTTTTAGCTTCATATAACAGGATGAGTGTCTTCTAACTCCTGTCTACACACACGCACACACACACGCACACACACACACACACACACAGTGCTTAGAATTCTTAGGTAATGTTCTGTTAATAATTAAAAATATTATTTTAAAACACTTCATATGTTTAAAAAATATTAAAACTATACTTAGGTTATAAAATAAAGGACACTTTTAGAAGGAGTTTAATATAACAAATATAATTTAGTAAGTCTCTTGTAAGTGATGTAAGATGTATGTCATAAAAATTGTTAAATGTTAATAGAAATAAGTGAAAAAGTATGTGTATATGTGCATACATGTGAATATGTTTGTGTGAACCTCCATATATACAACGTATTTTTCAACAAATTTTGCCTCTTAAAGTCTTTATGGTGAATTGATCTGTGTTTTGTCTTTCTCCACTTACAAAAAATGCTCAGCTATACATTGATACTGAAGTGGTTTTGTTTTATATTGCTTTTCTCATCTACACTTATGTTCTGTAATTCTCTTTAACAATTCCGGGCAGAATTCTCATTATTTTAGATAATAAATTTAAGATTAGAACAGTTGACTACACTCTTCCAGGAGTCATCAGTATAGAACTAGATATCGTTATTTAACTATTAAGAATATTTTAATAGTAATCTTTAGGGGAAAATCTCCCTTGTGTTTCCTTGATATGATGTACTGGTAGCTAACATTCACCCTTGCAATCAACTCCTCTTCCAGCACTGTGTCCCAGGCTGCAGAGCCACAGGTACTACTGTACTGTCCCCATGTCTTCCTTGTACTCTCCAAAGAAACACACATATACACATACACATAGGTAGGTAGGTAGATAAGATAGAGACAGTCCACCCAAAAAATACATACATATACACTTCTGGAAAAGAAAAACAGTTATGTTTTTTCAATAGATGATGTTATTATCATGGGGCTCCTAAAGTATGTTGCATATCACAGAAAACCCAATATACTGCCAATGCTTAGAGAAGAAACTGCAAATGCCTGTATGGCAATCTCACTGACCAAGTTTACCCAGGCAGCAGTTCCCTGTACTAATAAGCCTCTGGAAGCGAATGGCCAGCACTTTGAGCACTTACTGTAATTGTAGAGGTCAAAGGTAACTTGTATTAATCTCATGATTTCACAATAAATTTCATATTATTCTTTTCCTGATATATATAATAAACAGGAAAAATATGTGACTAGTGGTTTCAAGAAGCTGGACACTCGGCCATGGGAAGACAATTATCTGTGATTTCACCACTTTACTGCTTTAAGAGCTTCTTGGCTATGATCCAAATGGAACCTGATGGATCCCTCAAATTGAGCAGCTTGAACAAACAGTACCCTAAGAGCAAGGTTCACAGACGAGGAAGACAAGTTCTCAGCCTAGGAAAAAGAAGAAATAAAAAAAATATAGAGAGAGAATCCTAGAGAGAATCACAAATGTCTCCCTTGAGGATTCAGCAAAGTGCTGGTAAATGCTTCATATGAAAATAAAAACATCTGAGAGGGGCCAGAATGGAGTCCCCTGCTCACATACCAATATTTTCTGTTTCCACAAACCATGTGGAAGGTAGGATAAGAGGCAGACTGTTACTCAGGGTTAGACTTGAGCAGTTCCTCTCATTTGTTGAACAACTGCACACAGACTAGGAATATTAACAAAACACAATGAAACAAAAGCTTTCAACACCCGAGGTGAGAAATACCCTGCAAGTCTGTTTTACAGACAGGCTGAATTCAATTTACTTTTCTTTTTATGGCTCTTGAGCAAAGAATGGTTTTTATATTTAAAATGGTTACATGTTAAATGATTCCAAAAGTACATATATAAAAGCTTTGACTGTTCTCAACATTTTAAAGTATTTTCTGGTGCTTTATGAAAAAGTTTTGCAATCTTTAGCTTAGATAAAATAGATAAATTCCTGAAAAGAAAGTCCAAAGTCACTAAACAACAACAACAACAGTTTTAGTAGCCCTGTCATTTTGAAGAAACTCAATGTTTATGTTTAATTTTCCCAGAAATGAAAACCAAATGGCTTCAGTGGTGATCCTCTTAACATGTTAAGAAAGAAAAACAAATTCAAATAAACTCTTCCAAAGAGAAGGGAACATTTCCAATTAGTTGTATGAGGCCATCATTATTCTTACCCCCAAATGAGACAAAAAAATTACAATGAATCTCTGTATCAGTATCTCTTATAAATACGCAGGCCAGGTGTGGAATCTAAGCATAACTGTAGCATATTTAATGCAATTGTTTACAATACAGCTTGACCAAGTTGGGCTAACCAGTCTTGAAGAGTATAAGCACATTTTAACTTGCAAAAATCAATCAATACAGTGTCCTATCTATATTAACAAACATAAAAAATTCATAATTATTTCCATGTATGCCAAAAAAGTACTTAACACAATCTAACATGTACTCATGATAAAACTACTTGCAACAGTTTCAAGAAAAGAACACTTTCTTGGGCAAGCACGAGGTGCTGAGTTTGATGCCTGGTACCAAAACAAACAAAAATGATAAAAGACCTCACAAAAGAAATCTATGGAAGTAATTGTATAAAACCATATTTAATTGTGAAATATGAAATGCTTTTTGGGGGGAGAGGGTAATGAAAAGAGGATGGCTACTTTCATTTTTTCTATTTAATACTCAACTGGAAGTTTTTGGCAGTGCAGAGTAATGGGATGGATATGAGACAGGAAGCGGAACAAAGCCCCACCACACATACTCACATTTTCTATGTGACATAGGATTGGTCAGCTTTGCCGAATACTTTGTTAACATTTATATACATTTAAATATAACTTATCTAATGATCTAGAAATTCTACTTCTAGGTATCCAAGGTGTAAAGGAAGAAGCAAAACTACAACTATAGGTGACTTAATATCTATTCAAAGACTCTTCTTTCTTTCTCTCTCTCTCTTTCTTTCTTTCTTTCTTTCTTTCTTTCTTTCTTTCTTTCTTTCTTTCTTTCTTTCTTTCTTTCTTTCTTCCTTCCTTCCTTCCTTCCTTCCTTCCTTTCTTTCTTTCTTTCTTTCTTTCTTTCTTTCTTTCTTTCTTTCTTTCTTTCTTTCTTTCTTTCACCAAGGAGCTATCGATATATGTCTATTAAAAAACTGAAATTTGGGGCTGGATGTTTAGCTCAGTGGCATAAGTGCCTACTTGGCAAATGCAAAGTCATGAGTTTGATCTCCGGTACCAAACAAACAAACAAACAAACACACCTGAGGTTTAAGATGATAGAACATTCCAAATACCTGTGAGAATCTGGAACAGCTGAATTTTTTATGGAGAAGTAAAAGATGTCTATTTTGCAGAACATTGTCAGTTTCTTTTCTTATTAAATGTACACTTATCCAATAAACTAGCAATCCTACTTTAGCTATTTACTCGAGAAATGTATCTGCCACACTAAAACTTTTTTTTAAAATTTTATTTAAAGAGGAAAAAAAAGCAAAACAGAAAAAGGGGTAGAAACAATACAGAATTTCAGAATAAAAAAAGCAGTAAGAAATCACTAGTTGATAAATTACATACGGTCTTTTTAGACCTAGTTTTTAAAGTTACAAAATTAAAGCATACAAAGTGGACATTCAAACAA